>OY755243.1:9480270-9740270 GCA_963576725.1 Azorinus chamasolen | reverse complement strand
TAATATCCATACTTAACCCTTTACTTGATGGCTTCCTTTTATTAGCTGAATTTTCATAATGATATGTGAATAGAGAAGTTTTTCACCATGGTATAACCTTTATAATTCTATAAACAAATGAAGTAAGTCCATGATGAGGCGGCTCCTATAGGACACAAAGGATGTCTCTACCAGGTAAACTGTTGAAATGTTAATACTATTTTAGACATATAGATAAAGATCTAATACAATGACATAATAGTATCTAAAAATTAAAAATCTACAAAATTTGAGCAGTCAACACTTTGGTATAACTTGGAAAGAAGCCAAATAGATCTAGTTGTGTTTTGCGAGGTGTCAATATGTCGTGCTCTCGTGCAGCAAACTCACTGGTATAGAGCAGTCACGTGACAATTAATTCACAAGTCGAACATCAGTTGATATTGAATGAATGTAAGATGGAGAAAACATATGCAAACACAAAAAAGAAACATAACTCTTGGTCTTAGAGGGGCAGGAGATAGTTAATGCAGGGTGGGAGTTATTCCGAATGTTAATTGAAGCGTTCTGCATTACTTTCGTCCTGCTTTAAGCAACCATATGCGTTCAAAGATAATTATACCCACTCACTAACCACTTAATCCTGCGATAATATTGTATAATCAGTCATATCATGAATATTAATTAGTTAGTTTTTTATAATTTTATGTGACTCATGAACACATGAAGTGATGGTTTTGGCAAAAACTGTACTATTTCATATAATCAAACAACAAACGATCTTCTGTTTGCAAAGGCGGGGACATTTTTATGGAGTAAAGGGTTAAGCAGGTGCTTTATAGAGATTCATCTGTATAGAACTAATTGTTCAATAAATATGCCTTTTTAATGCCTTTTCTGAGAAAACACAGATCAGACGGCACCTGTTGGAGCCGCCTAATAAATGTCTGCTCTTTTTCTTTATACAATGATATATGGATATAATTCGACAGTTTCTGCCATGACTAGAATTTCCTATGTTCATGAGCCATAATAAAACATATCATTTGATAGAGGGTTAATACACGTTTTTTTTCGGGAAATACCATCTGGAGTATCCCGATGGACTCTTTATGTCAAGAGCCCGAAGGGCGAGAGCAACAGCAGTCTCAAGGGACACTGCAGATGGTATAGCCCAAACAAACTCGATTTATTCTGTTACCGAGGCACAGTTTCGTTTTTGGACCGTTTTTCGGTGCCTCTAGAATATTCGGATCGTTCGCCTAACATCGGCCAACACGCTGTAGTATTCGCGTCCATTGTTAACGTAAGGCCTCGCAATGCATAATTAAACCGGTTAGCAACAGCGCGTGAACTCGAGAATCGCCTTCTTAATACATGGGTAATCGGGACTACAACAGCACGTTTTATGCAAAAATGGAGGGTTAATACGCGTTCTTTCTGACAATAACATCTGCAGTGTCCCGAGTGGCTGCTGTTGTCCCGGGCCCGAAACAGTCGAAAGGGACACTTCAGATGCTATTGCCCGAAACAAAGGCGTATTATCTGTCGCGTTATGGGTTTCATTTAAAACACATTTTCAGTCTTAGATACTTTAATAAACACATTTCACAAACTCTAATACAGCAACGCATAGTTAAAGTTCTTACTAGCCTACATGACTCTGTCGCATTTGAATGCTAAATGCACACTGGCCTGCTTTGCCATATCAGTCCCTGAACTCTCATAATGCATTTCCAACATGTGATTGTGACCATAGCCCTAGTACTATCTCTGTTCCAATCTGATCTACTATAATCTCTCGAATGTCCACTTTGGACAGTATATATCCTTAAGCAAAGTGGCAGCCATTTCCTGTTTGCAGCGGAAAGTCTGGTCTCAATATACCATCTAAGGACAGTTGCCATAGCAATATGCCCGGAAGCTATAATTATTAATCAGAGCAGGTCAAGACTGTATTTCCTGGTTATAGTTTCTCCTATCTATATAATGTTTGGATCCAAACCAAGATATTGGATCCAAATCAAGAGGTTAAAAGTCATTATGTGACATATCGCTATTCTTGCATAAAGCCCTTTTCTGCTTTCCTCTGGTCATTTAATTATACAAAATACAGCCTAAACTATACGCTATTGCTTTGACTGTTCATTCGATTTATGCTGCTTCAGAGGCACTGTTAAAACGCTGTTGACGTTACGGCCCACAAAGGTATCATTAAAACCGGTCAACAATAGCCCGTGAGCAAGATAATCGCCTTGTCAATATATATGGGCAAAACTGACACTAGATCCAAAAGGATTATAGTTTATGTATAGCACCTAGTATACGTATTAATTTACTAGATGCTATAAATAAACTATAGTCCTTTTCGATCTAGTGCCAGTGATGGGCAATCGGGACTACAACAGCACGTTTTATGCAAGAATGAGGGATCCTGTTCAGTAGTCTCCATTGAATACTCTCCCATAAACTGTGGATCCTACTACAATTTCTATTATCAGTGCATATTGTTACTGTGTGTCCACACCCAACGATGGATTCCAGAATTCAAATTCGATGAGTTTAACGTGAGTACGATATGGATCGCAAATGCGATAACAAGTATTTTATCATTACAGGACGAAGACAATTCACGGCTGTAAGATCCCATGGCCTTTTGATCTTCAACATTTCAAACATGGTGGATGAGTCAACAAAACGTGTGAGGCTTATACATCTCATGTCCGGTCGCCGTCGTTTGAACATTTCACAGGTCAATGAACCTTTGCTGGTTACATACAAAAATATGGTAGACAATCCACTATTAACGAGGAAACGTCGAGTTGAACGTGACATACGAGGCTCAGCCACGATGGTGCCGTCTCCTTATTGTATGCGTCATGACTGGGATCTAATGATGGAACTGTTCCGATATCAGTGGTACCTGCACCCAATGAAGTTCAACGCTGGATATTGTAAAGGTATTTGTCCAGTGCCACTGGAAGCGAACATACTCAATATCACCAACTATTCGTTCATCAAGCATCTTTATCACGCAGAGACAGGCAACTTTGATCAAACGGTTCCCCGTGCTTGCTGTACTCCCGTAGCGTATGGTGCTCAATCGATGTATTATGTTAACTCAGACGGCCATGGTGTCGTGTCGGTGTTCCCCCGTATGAGGGTTACTGCCTGTGGCTGCCGGTGAGGGATGCTTTCTTGTCCCTTTTGCCTGCTATAAAAAGTGATGCCTACTTATACAGTTGAACTTCGATATCTCAATTTTCAAGGGGCCACAGAAATTCCTTCGAGATAACAGATGTTCGAGTCATCTGATTTCTAATCTGAACAATTTCTCAAGTGCACAGCCTAATGCAGACTGAAAGCTCCTACATGACCTGCATTAAGCTGTCACAATGTATTGTAAATCTTGGAAGGGCCTTCTACTTTTACTTCGAGCTATACTGTAGTTTGAGTTATTCGAGTTTGTAATATTGATGTTCAGCTGTACTCCGATCGGTAAAAGTTTCACTTTTATGAGTCGTTCAGACCTTTTGAACACTATTGACAGAATGTCAAGCAGAATGGATCCTGATGAGATGCCGAGTTACTTATCTGGATCCAAGCGCTTTGCCAATGTCAGTAAGATTACACAGCAGGGGAATGGTTATTTAGCCGGCGTCTCAGGGACTAGACAATCGGACAGCATTGAAGTTGACAAACATTAAATAAAGGTCCAGACCAGCCGTGACATTGAATATCTGATCGGATCTGTACTCTTTGCAAATCCAGAGACGAGGAGTTATGTGGGCAAACGTGTTATGAATTTGTCAAGCCGTTCGGATCAAGAATAGACACAGAGATCAAAACTCAAACACTTAACAGAGCTATATAGATAAAGGTGCTTACTCAATAACTTGCAAATTTTTAAACCCTTTACTTCATTAAATCCTTTACTCCATTGATATTCATGTACAAAATAATGCCATCGTGAACATTAATTAGAATAATTGTTATAATAGCACATGGACGCAAGACTGTTTAGCCATGGCATAAACTCTAGAATCATATCTATAGTATATAATAAGCAAACAGAGCAGACCCTGATCAGACGGTTCCTACATACGAAAGCCGTCTGATCTGGGTCTACTCTGTTGGCAAAGGCGTAGAAAGGCGCATATATGGAGTAAAGGGTTAAATAGTCATTTCTTCAACAAAGTCTATGCTGTGGCCACTCTTAAACCCTTTCCCTCATATAAACGTGTTTTCACGCATTTGCAAACAGAGTAAACACAGATCCTAGAGGAGCCGTCTGATCAGGGTCTACTCTGTTTGCTAATAGAATTTGATAAATCTGTTTCTTTGCTTTCTAAAATGTCTTCAATGTTCCACCTTACATATTTATTTATAACTATTTTGTTAATGAATATTCATTAGGTATTGAAATTTCGAATAAACATATAGAACAGGGAAAGGGTTAAAGAGTGGTTACAACATGTGGTTTGGTGCAGAAATAAAGAAACGTTTCTTAAATATGTTTTGAGTTCGTATCGCATCTATTTCTCTGCCTGTTACACTCACTGTAAGTTTGAAAGAAAATGAATATGCATACAAAAGACAAATTTTGTCGTTACAGTAAAAACTGTCTTAAGCGGCCATCAAAATAAGGGTCTGTAAGGTAGGCGGCAGCTTCATGCAGGTCAAAATGAATGCAAAAAACTCCTATAGAAGCTTTCTGTATTGCTTTTGTTTGCAATCACCTGCTTTTTAAATTTCCTATGAAAGCTTCCTATCAATAAATGATTGACCGCTTAGGACATGTTCTGCTGTAATTTATAAGGAAAAACACGTGTAGTTACAAATGTTTTGAATTAACCCTTTCACTGCCGCAGTCGTAATAAATGCACCACGACAAATAGTGCAGTCCCAGATCAGACGCCGCCTTTTCAAGGCGGCGTCTGATCAGGGACTTCACTGTTTGTCTCAATCTCTATTTCTATATATGTGCTTTATTCCTTTGAAATTTGCATTTATTTATCTCATTTCCTTATTTTACTGAATGATTTAACAAACTTGGATTGCAGACGACAATTAGAAATTTGGCGCCGAAAGGGTTAAGCCGTCGTTGCTTTATGTTGGTTCACTGTCAACGTTTTTCATGTCTGCAGAGGTAGGTCATCACTGCGTCAACAATATGGCATACTATTAAAGTTCACTTTTTTTGGCATTCACGTATATCCAAATGCATTTTACCCTTAACCCGATGAATATTCGTCAAAGAAATTGTAATCTAAGTTTTATAATGACTTTATGAACAAGAGAGTTGTTGACCATGGCAAAAACTAAAGAACAATATCTATATGGCATACGTACTCGTATTTGACAAGCAAACAGAACAGATCCTGATCAGACATCACCTACATGAGCCTTCTGATCTGGATCCACTCTGTTTGCAATTTACAAAGACAAAACAATGTCATGTAAGGTCCTATTGATTGTTAGATGAATCTTCTGTATATTCTAATATTAACCCTTTTCCTGGTGAATATTCACGGTAGACTCCATCCAGTGTGACAAATCTTATATTGTTCTACAAAACAATTCCATACATTGCTATGACATGTATAAAGTCGTATCTAAAATATACTTATACAAACAGAAAAGATGTCTCTTGTAGGAACCATCTGGGTCCATGCTTATAAAACTTTTAGTTGAGTCTGGGTTCGTTCTCAGGTTTTTGATTGGTCAGATTTGAGCCTTTGGCTCAAATCTGACCAATCAAAAGCTTGAGAACTCAAATCTGACCAATCAAAAGCTTGAGAACGAACTCAGACTCAACTAAAAAGCTTTATAAGCATGGACCCAAATCTGAATCTACTCTGTTTGCAAAGGCGTCAAAGAGCGTTTATATCAAGTAAAGGGTTAACCCTTCTCTTGCTGAATTTTAAAACACATTTCTCCTTCTTTACCCATGCCCTGTTGTATAATTACATATATCTTCACTGTGTACAAGTATATCGCTGTGCAATCACTGCTGTGGGGTGCATTGGTTCCACAATCAACTTGTAAATAGTGCAGACCCTGATGAGACAGCTCCTGCAGGAGCTGTCTCATCTGGGTCTTCACTATTTATAGGTAGGTATATTGACGTGAATAGCAATCGAAGGGTTAAACATGTTACTCTCTATCTGCACGCTCTATTCATGGCGGAAAAAGAAAATAAATCATGGAAAGGGGTCCGCTTTTGTTGCGCATTGATGGCATTAAATAAGGGACGTGTCAGCGTGATAAATGGACACGTTGTCACTGTGTCCTTTATTTACAAGATATAAAAATGAATGAACATGTATTTCAAATGTATGTCTTATAATGAATGTATGTTAATGAAGTGTTATTATTAGTATTATTATAATTGTGCCTGAAAAGCTCTTTAGGACAAATAGTGACTTTGGCGGCACATAGATAAGCAGCGTGATAAAGACTCAAAGTCACCTGTCTTTATTTACTTCAATTCAAAGAAAATGTGCATGACAGCTTGTAAATAACGTCGTTAATTCAGTAACAAACATGGGCCGCATGTAATCCTTTCAACCCGGGACACGCATGTGCTGTCGTGTACAAATAGTGTAGAGCCAGATCAGAGGGCTGCTAGAGAAGCCCTCTGATCAGGGTCTGCAAAGTTTGTCAGTCAAACTCCTGTAGCAAGTTTAAGATTTTCGCACTGATTAGACTCTATTGTTAAGCACTGGTGGGCTGTTCCAATCTGATATTCCAGGGTTGACAGGATTAAATTTAGTAATAATTATAGCGGATCAGATTTTTATCAGGCCGTTTTTAAAAAGCTAAGGGCTAATTGAGTTTCAAAGAAGGAGTAGTTGCACAGAGGGCATTAAATCATATATCCGGGTATTATATTGTCATCAGGAGAAAAGTTATTATGTATCTAAAATGAAATATATGAATGTATGAAAGGGGTAAGTCCATCTCGGAGAAATGAAGAAGTCCATTTTGTAGTTTCAGTGTTGTAATTAGAATAGTTCCAGATCACATAGGCATACATGTATAATAGTTTTATCAAGAAGAAATGTTATCCAAGTACATTGTAAATGTCCAGTATGAAAATCCAACCTAAGGATAGTTTGTAGAAATATCATTATTGTATAAGTGTTGGAATTCCTTACACATAGAAATGGCGGCCGTTGCAACCCAGCAAATATAAAACTACAATTTCCTGACCGAAGTTATTACCGTTCGTATGAAACAAATTCTTAACCAAAGGCTAAACTAGAACTCTTTTTAAGATGAAAGAGTACGCATCTAAAAGAACCACGTGACTTCTCTGACAGGTTAAAGCGTGATCAAAAGGATCTGACCGCTAATTGGCTTGTATATTTACTTCACAACAGCAGGTGTTAAGTGCTTGTGTGTGGCGACCGTAAAAGGTCGCCCCGTACTTCATTCTCAGTGTTGTTATATTTCCTGGTCCTTCGGGATCATTACTTTTGATGTTATTAGTTTTGAAAATTGAATACTGCTTAAGACGGTGCTAGGGGACGTGAGTAGTGTTGCATTTTTAATTACTACGCATGTACAAACTCAATAAAACCGAGTCTGCACTTTTCTCTTTTTCTACTTTTGCTTTCGAATAATCTCCCACTTTCAAGATATATTTACCTCACAACAGCAGGTGTTAAGTGCTTGTGTGGCAGCCGTAAAAAGTCGCCCCGTACTTCATCTTTTGGGATCGTTAGTTTTGATGTTATTAGTTTTGAAAAATGAATACTGCTTAAGCCGGTGCAAGGGGGAATGAATAGTGTTGCACTTTTAATTACTACTCATGAACAGACACAATAAAGCCGAGTCTGAAATTTTCTATTTTTGCATTGCTACTTTTGCTGTCGAAGGATCTCCCACTTTCAGGATATATTTACTCTGATTCTTATTGAGCCCTTATAGCGTGACCAAAAATCACTTATCTGGCACCCCGTCAGTAAGAGTATCATCTGGCAGATTTGACAATAACACGCTAGAGAAATGATCACTTGTTCTTACTTCGATTCTTATCGAGTCCTTGCGTTAATATTCCGGTATATCACCCCGCCAGCAAGAACATCATCCAGCAGATTTGACATTATCACGCTATACAAATGATCTGTAGAACAAATGTAAAGTAACTACATTTACTAGTATGTAATTTATTGGTGTAGCTATAAATTGGAACTTTTACGTTCTAGTGGCTTAGTGGACTATTATAGTCAACATCGACACCGCAATGGCAAAATTCATATTTTCAGTGCAGCTGCATATACATGTCGGTATTTGCGGTGAGTTTTCAATTCCGGTGTCACTGATTCTGGAAGGTACATAACAAACATAGACATAATGTTTATTTTGTAGATATTGCGAACTAGAGTCTTTAAAGTGATACTTTCTATTTGCAACGTGTTTAAAATGCTTAAATGTTTACATGCTGAAAAGAAATATATCGCAAGGAACGTCGAAGACAAAACATATCGAAGACCCGGTGTTTTCGCCAGTGTACAGTAAAACCTCTCTATAACGGACAATAGATTTAGTTAATTAACTGCTATTTCGGGCAGGTGGCTGCTTAAAACAAGGTGAAAGTAAATCAGAACGCTCCTATAGGAGCGTTCTGTTTTACTTTCACCTTGCTTTAAGCAGTCACCTGCATTTAACACACAGTACTTGATGGAATTCAGTGTCCGTTATAAAGAGATTTTACTGTATTAGTCTTTATTCGGGTTGCGGTTTTTGCCATTGGTCGATAATATTTTGTTGTACAACAAATATTATAAATATCGACATAAACAGTTTAATTTGTATCACAGGGGCACTTTTCGATATAAGTTCAAATTGACCATAATTATTCACAATACTGATTGAACGTACCAAATGTTATACCATGTTTTATAGTGATACATGTACTGACAATGATTCATTTGTTGAACATAGGAGCTTTAAAAAGGCAGGTGGTTGCATGAGTGAGGGCAAAGTAGTGCAGACAGCTCCTGTTTGAGCTTTCTGCATTACTGTTGACCTGCATTTAACTATCACCTGCCTTACAAACCCATACTTAGACATCTTTTTAAGGCCTCGAAAGACAGGTTCTACTGTATATAAAGTATCTTTGATATTAAAATTTCACCGTATTATATGTTCTTTTAATACCGCTGACATTATTCTATGTCGAGAAGCGAGTTCATCTGGGAAGCTCGATTCTATATTTAGGTATGGTTTAAAGGCAGTATTTTCGGCTCCGGTATCTCAATGCGATGTAACGTTTTAATGCAGCTACTTGATTTAAATTAGAACCAATTAGAAAATAAAGATACCAGCTATTTTGCTTCAGAATCAAAACTCAAACATCTATGCAACTGGAAATTATAAGGCGTTGCAAAGGAGTTTGTCACTTCACTGTTAGAGGTTTGAATGCTTCTAGAACATGTGCATTTATTCGTGGTGGTGCATTTCACCATTTCAGTGTGGGAAACGCGTCACTAATGTATTTTACAGTGTAGACCCAGAGGAGCCCCTAGAAGAGCCCTCTAATCTGGGTCTGAAACCGTTTGTCAATTTACACTTGTCTTTAAAATAATCCCTGAATATTCACTGTAATTTTGGCTTGTTTGAATTTTGGAACGGTCCATTTGAAGAAAAAAAACGAGGAAAGTGTTTAATGAGGTAATATTACAATGTCTGTTTTGTCCTAGTTGTTGAGTTTTGAAAGGTGAACTTTAAATACCGCTAACAAATATCAATGAACGCATTCTTGATCCTTTGTGGCGTGACATATATCCCGCTATACACAAATAACAACCTTACCTTTTTGCAGACAGTGTAGAACAAGATCAGTCGCCACGATTCAAACACAGTCTCTGATACGTTTCTGTATTAATTGCCAGTTCACGTTGCGTATTCTGCTATGTTGCCTTGTATGACACACTGTGTAGAAAACATTTAAACCCGATGGTAGACCTGGTTCTATATTGTTTTCAAAGTCTGAATGTAGGGTTTCGTATAGCGGGCTTCATTTATGAAGATTGCTATAAAATCAATCTCCTGATCTGAGATCGTTAAGGCAGGTGGTAGGTTTATGAAGGATGAAAGTTATGCAGAAAGTTCATATAATATTATGAGCTTTCTGCACTACTTTCACCCTACATTAACCCTTCGCTTGCTGAATTTTAAAACACATTTCTCCTTCTTTACCCATGCCCTGTTGTATAATTACATATATCTTCACTGAGTACAAGTATTTCGCTGTGCAATCACTGCTGTGGAGTTGTAAATAGTGCAGACCCTGATAGACTCGGACCAGCTAGAAACATATGAGTATGCACTTTGTCCAAATTGATAATATTTCAGATGCTAAGGTTGATCAAACAATAACTATCCTTATTAGATGCTTTGCTTTAAATTATCGTTTACCTGATGGATATTCGGGTTAGCAGAAATGAGATCATGAATAGTGATTTATCATGGTTGCCCATGTGCCATCTGTCCACAGCCGTGATCTACTTTATTGTCGCTCGCTAACTCTTTAGACAGGTCACTGTTTCATGCAAAGTAATTGTTATTTTAGCATATGCATACATGTTTTTAAAAACAAATGTTTTACTAATATACCTTTATTATTTAGTTTAGAATTATATTTAATATGAAATTATTATTCCAGACGACACTTTTAAATTTGGCGCCAAAAGAGTTAAGCCTTTCATACCGAACGGACCCTGTAATTTAACCCTTCTCTTGCTGAATTTTAAAATACATTTCTCATTCTTTACCCATGCCCTGTTGTATAATTATATATATATCTTCACTGTGTACAAGTATTTCGCTGTGCAATTACTGTTGTGGAGTGCACTGGTTACACAATCAACTTGCAAATAGTGCAGACCCTGATGAGACAGCTCCTGCAGGAGCTGTCTCATCTGGGTCTTCACTATTTACAGGTAGGTATATTGACGTGAATAGCAAGCGAAGGGTTAACAGTGGTTTGCCATTCCATTTCCAAATTCAATATCGAAACGGTTAGCATACATGGCGAAAAACAACATGTTGAATAAACAAATATCGTTCAGGTGTGTGACATGTTCGATGGGGAACATACTAGATAAAGGGGAATGCACCGAGTTACTTCCAGTTGTAGTTCAAGATTCAGTGCAAACATCTGCATTCATATTTATCGTACGATCTACTTGTCACAATTGCCCTTCTGTAACATTTTATGGATCGTTACGGCATATTTTGAAAATATGACAAAGGTCGAGTGAGTGTTGGCCGTTTGTTTCCGATCACAGGAAATCGTCTAGGTAACTGATTTTAAAGGCAGACATATTGGAGTTTGATGCTGCAAAATTACTGAATAAATCATATTCGTGAAATGTACAAGTATGCTAAAACATTACTTTTAACATTTTGAATTAATCATAAAATATAGAAATATTAAAAAATTGACTCTTTTATTTTTACATATCAGCCGAAAACTCAATGTTAGGCAAATTTGGCGCAAAACTAGCACATGGCCTATAGAATCAGTGCCGCTTGATTGTATGGCCGAGATAAGAATGAAATAGTCCAGTATTGATATGTAACCATAATTTTTATATAATAGAATTTCTTGCGGTAATAGTACAGCAACACCCTTCTAAACCGGCCGTACAATTTAGTGTAACGATTGGTCTTGGAGACAGTTGGCAGCTTAATGTAGGGTGAAAGTCATACAGAAAGATCCTGTTGGAGCTTTCTGCATGACTTTCATCCTGCATTAAGCAGTCACCTGCCTAAAAGTATCTAAATTCTTCTCTACTAGAATTCCGGTTTAGAGGAGGTTTAATGTAGTTGGAAGTTGCCAGGTCCAACTCCGATGTCTGTCTTTAAAGGGGATGTCCCTACATTTGACGCGTTTCATAAACACTTAAAATGTACAAAACTCATTTGTGTATATGCTGAAAAGTAGTATATCGCAAAAAGCCCCATCCAATTACCGTTTATAATGACAAAACATCCATGTGTTTGATATCGCCGATCCCGGTTTTACTCCCCGATGTTTCAGTTTTATTCGGGTTGGGTTTTAGTTTCGTAACTGTTCGCCCTATTCGCGATTCTCCGACCACTTCCGAGAAAGCTATTACGTAAACAATGGAGGGATCGGGTGATCATCGGCAAAACGCGGAAGAAATTAACGGAAAAGGCCGATAATATTGTGTTGTAGAACAAACATTATCAGTATTGATGAAATCGGTTTATTTGTATCACAGGGGCATTTTTCGATATAAGTTCAAATTGGGAACCTTCATAATAATGATAAAGCATAACAAATACCAAGTTTTATGATATTATTGAAAATATGCGATCATTGTAGGGACTTCCTCTTTAACCTTTACTTCATGAATATTCATGAAAGAAAAAGATGACATCGTGAATATTAAGTAGATCAAATTTTATAATTGCATATTAACACATGAAGAAACTGTACAATCAGATTTATTTATTTTCATAAGCTAACAGGGCAGACCCTAATCAGATGGCTCCTATAGGAGAAAGAAAGCATTAAGTAGCCATCCGTCTAAACAGTTATAAAGACAGTAAACCCCTCTAAACCGGAATCCTAGTAGAGAAGGATTTATATACTTTTAGGTAGGTGAATGCTTAATGCAAGGTGAAAGTCATGCAGAAAGCTCCTAGAGGAGCGTTCTGCATGACTTTCACCCTGCATTAAGCTGTCACCCGTCTCCAATATCGATATTTATACCAAATTTAACGTCCGATTTAGAGAGGTTTTATTGTACTGATTTACTAATCATTTGAGCTAATGATGTTTAATTGTATCTGTATTTTGTTTGCAGATATTTAAGTGGATGGTATGGTTATGAAGGTAATGAACACATTCCTCTGTATTTCTTTGTTGTGTTGGGGTTTGTTACGATTGTTTGTATGTTTTTAGTTGCCTCAAACAGTTTAATTCGGGTACTATAGTTGCTTCCTTTTACATGCTCATCAGTATATAAATCCCCATGTACGATAATCACTTTTTAGGCTATGCAAACAGTGAAGAACGGAACGAAACGACGAGTTGAAAACGGAGGTCAAGTCCAGCGTTGTTTGCCTTTCACAAGAACCATTCTGTTTTGATTAAAAGTTGAAGAATCGAACCAGACATCGGGTATTTAACGCTGGCCGAATGCATCACTGTTTGCAAAGCCTAAAGGTTGGCTTTGTTTAACCCTTCACCCCGTGACAAATAATGACATGAAAGATAATGATACCCATTTTTTTTTATAATAGCACATGCACACATTAACCCTTCTCTTGCTGAATTTAAAATACATTTCTCCTTCTTTACCCATGCCCTGTTGTATAATTACATATATTTTCACTGTGTACAAGTATTTCGCTGTGTAATCACTGCTGTGGAATGCACTGGTTGCACAATCAACTTGTAAATAGTGCAGACCCTGATGAGACAGCTCCTGCAGGAGCTATCTCATCTGGGTCTTCACTACTTACAGGTAAGTATATTGACGTGAATAGCAAGCGAAGGGTTAATATTTGGCCATGGCAGAAACTGTAGAATTATATCTATAGACGTTACTTCGTACGCAAACAAAGTAGATCCTGATCAGACGGTTCCTACATGATATGTCTGATCTTGGTCTACTCTATTTGCAAAGGCGTAGAATGGTGTATTTATAGAGTAAAGGGATAGACAAACTGTATCATGTATACGAGTGCTGTACATTGTACTTTCATTTCATTTCATATGTTGACGTATGACATCCCTATCACATATCGCATAGCATCTATTGAAGCTTTGAAGCATTTACATGAGTGCGACACGGGTCACTGTCCTATTTGATATTAACCATGTCCCTCATGAATATTCATTTTAGAAAAAATGAATATATGCATATTAATTAGCTGAAATTTTAATGACACCATGAATGAGGGAATTGTTTACCGTGAAAGACGCTGTGTGATTATATCTACAGTAAATCTCCTAACACCGGTCGTTAAATCTAGTATAAATATTGGCCTTGGAGACATGTGGTAGCTTAATGCAGGATGAAAGTAGTGCAGAAAGCTCCTCTATAATCTTTCTGCATGACCTTCATCCTGCATTAACCCTTTCCTCCATAAATACGCCTTTCTACGCCTCTGTAAAAGTCACTTTATGAAACCATTGTGATAAATAGAGCATTTGCTACTATAGGAGCAAATGCTCTATTTATCACATTGGTTTCAAACTACAACATTCTAAAATATGCCTTGTTTCTAGTTAATGCTCCTTTTCGGTAGATTCATTCAAAGTGATTGGATCTAAAAATAGCCTATGAGGGAAAGGGTTAAGCGGCCACCTGCGTAAAAGTATCTAAATCCTCCACTACTAGAATTCTGGTTTAGAGGGGTTTATTGCATAGTGTATATTGTTTCATAAGCAAGCAGAGCAAACTTGGACAGATCCTACAGGAGCCTCTGATCTCGGTTACTCTGCTTGTAAATGTGTTAAATGCGTTTCTAAGAGGGAAATTGTGAACTCCTTACATGTTAAATTGCTGGCGCCTGTATTCTGTTTGCCTACTTTCCGTCATTTTGTTTTCAAATATCAGAGCGACAAGCACTTATGCAATCTGATGAGACTTGTAATGAGAATTACTTACTGTCTAACCTACTGCTCGTGGGTACATGTAAAGTGTTAACGATCTGTTTATATGCATATTTAGCTTGTTTGTTTATTAATACGAAAGTAGCCAAATATTGGGAAATTTCAAAATATAATCATAAATTCAAGTTTGTGTTTTGTTTTCTTGCAGCCATAGTAATTGTAAAAATAATGTACTCCAGGTAAAAAGCTATGCTATTCGCAACTTCCTAACATTCTATGCCCCACTTCTGAAGGAAGGTTAGATTAAAATTTAACCCTGTCCGTCTCTCAGACTGTCCGCCCGTCTGTCGATCACATATGTGTGTATAGTACATATATACGAGTTGCATAGCATTTCTTCACCCTCACAGTTTGTACATGTGCATGTGCTTATTTCTAATGCAACATTTTTGTAACACGCATTCTGATTGGTCCACGTGACAAAAGTTGAAGCATATAAACCACCGATATACTGTCGGAAAAATGAATATACTGTTGGAAACCGAATCACTAGAAAATTTACTACGAAATATTCATACGCGCATTCATAGTAAAATTGAATGAATGGGTCTGAGTGAACAAAGACACTGGCTGAATGAAATGTCAAATGTTTTCAATTTGCTTGTTTTTTTAACACGCTTCATGGTTGTAGTCAATGTGAGTCTGGCGATTCTACTCAAATATCTATCGCAAAGTCCCACAAGTTGATCCTGAGTCCATTTATTTCACATGTTGATCTAATTCAGTCCTTGAACAAACGTTTCTCTTCCTCTATTCTGTTTTTAGGTGTATGTGGCACATGCACCCTATAAATATAAGATTTAAGGTATATAACCATGTAGCTGTGAGATTCCATGCTGAAACTATTGAAGAAGTACCTGACAACACTTAAACATTACCAACCGATCACAGACAATGATCTGAAAACACTAAAAAACTCAGGTTTCCTCTCTGCCATAAATCACAAATCTTTCCAAAGAAAAGTGGTTTGACATAACCTTGAATTTCGCTCTTCGTGATATGCATAGAAAACCTAAGATCTCTGACAAAAGTACAATTTATGAGTCATGCAGGAAACATGTCCTGTAAATCTCTGAAAACATACCTGATAAAACTGCACCAGTGATCGAACCATTTCATTCAGTAACCCAAACGTTCAGTCGATTATGAAGATTCATATACACATCCAGGCCTGTTGGTGAGCGTGTGCTGAACGAAATGATGAAAACAATTTCTGCTGAGGCTTGTTTCGTCAAAAGTTTTAAAACACAAATCACTGTGTCCGAGAGACCGCAATCATGCACTAGATCTAGCTGTTGGCCTATGATGGTGTCAAAACCAGGGAAATAATGAAAAAGTCCGGTCGTCAGAATGAAGCCAGTGTCCGAAGCTATAATGCCGACTCGTCCGACAATCAGAAGCGGCAGTATTCTTCAATTCTTCAAGGACAGTCCCATAATGAGAATTCGCCCCACCCACTCTAGACCACTCGAGGCTATTTGCAAATTCCAAACATGCCTGTAGATTGTCGCTCCTGATAATTTCCATTTGCATGTCCACTTGGCCTATCATCATTCTCATCAAATACACCAATCAGCCAAAGTATCTTGAATATGCAACCAGTCCCACATTGCAAACAATTTAAAAAATAAACTAGAACTGTAAGCCAAAGGCTAACGAATACCCCCCCCCCCCCCACCTGTCTGCTTGTCAGAACACCTATCATCAATCTGAACATATGTACATACAGAAACATGAAGAGATTTAAAAACAATACATGCCCAAACCTAATTTATGTAATAAAAATGAAGAATAATTCAGAGAAACAAGACCCTTTCATGAGGTTTTTTGTCAAATCCAAAGTTCTAAAGCTAGGTACCTTTTCAGAAAAACATTAAGTTCAAGGACAATAACTCTGACAAAAATTATTCAACCAGACCCATATTTGAACTTAAGCTGTACCTCATCTAGATTTAGTTCTATGTCAAATATGAAGTTAATATCTCTAACCACTTCCAAAGAAAGACCGGAAAATTGAAAATTTGACAAAAAATTAAAGTTCAAGGGCCATAACTCTGTCAAAAAATATTCAACCAGACTGAGATTAGGAATTAAGCTGTAATTCATCTAGAGTTAGCTTTATGCCAAATATAAAGGTAATATATGCAACCAATTTCAAAAAAAGTCTGGAAAATCCCAAATTTGAAGAAAAAAATTAAAGTTCAAGGGCAATAACTCTGGAAATAATTATTCAACCTGGCTGAGATTGTAACATAAGCTGTAACTTATCTAAATTTAGCTTTGTACTAAATATAGAGTTGATATCTCTAGTCACTTCTATAAAAAGTCCAGAAAACCGGAAAACATTGATAGGGGACTAAAAAGGGGAGATAACTCCTGAAGTAGTGGTCCGATCATAATGGAAATATGCAGTGCAAAGGTTTATATGGTCATATGGCTATACATGAACTTTCAACAAAATTGAAGCAAAACTGTAGAAGAAGAAGGCCGGACAAAAGTGTGTCCACGGACGGACAGACGGACGGACGGACGGACAGACGGACGGACAGACGGACAACCTGATTCCAGTATACCCCCCCCAAACTTCGTTGTGGGGGTATAATAATTCCGTTGCCCATGTGCACAATTATTGTGGAATTTCAATCAATGTCGAGGTCAACTTTAATTCATCTTTCGTAGTTTTGAAAGGGACCTACTGTCAGAAATTCAAAGGACTTAACGGTTTTCATTTGTGAAAACCAAAGTATCAAGTGAAAACACCAGTTCTTGGTATATTAAATATAAGCACAATTGCTAGGTTCCGGAAGAACTATTTTCTATATGCGTAATGCGGAGATATGCGGTGTTTCATGACGTCATGTTATGACGACAGAGAGAATTTATATCAAAGGACTTTTTTAAAGTATTGTTTGTTTTTTACCATCTGGATCTATGGTTTCATTAGAATAGGGATAACCGTTGCGTATTTGAAGATTTGCAGCAGTATATCGGTGGTTTATATGTCGCAAATAATCGTTTTACATGCTCCGCTAACGCGTCGCATGTAAAACTAAATTTGCGACATATAAACCACCAATATACTGCTGCAAATCTTCAAATACGCAACGGTTATCCCCTAATTGAACCATGCACTTTGACGCCGCATAGACGTGTCGCCACGTAGACGTGACCGGTTTCGTCAAAGCGGTGATTTGAACGCATAGACAGAGCCCTGTTGAACCGCAAATTTCACGCCACCCATTTTTCACACGTGTGAAATTTGCGGCCCCAATTTTCACATAATTTGTGAAAATTGCGTTTTGTTCCTATACCCCCCTTCAAAGCCCGACGCATTTTTCACCTATATGAAAAATGCGTCGAGACGATGTGCTAAATTATTCACTTCAAAACACGCGACCCATTTTTCACACGTGAGAATATATTGAAGTTGACAAATGTCTTCGGTTATAGACCCAGGTCGCAGGAATCGAAATGCCAGATTTGTATTACAACTCAGAAGTTGATTTTGGTGATTACTCAGCATACATATTTGATTAAAATATAATTATGGGTCACGTGAGCAAAAAGTATTTGGAGTTCCTTGTTAATCCTTCAGCGTCCACATATTTGATATGCGTTATGATTGTGTCTGCATTTGATGTCCCCGTGTTGCGGCACATCTTGTTGCCGCTGTACATAGTGTCGCCGGCGACCATCTCTGCTGAAACAAATGGAACATATTGTCGACGGCGTTAATAAGTGCCAAAGTTTTCGGCACATATTAATGCTGAACTGTACAAATTGTCGCCGGCGACAATATGTGACGAAGGTTATGGTGCTGTTTAAGGGTATTTCTACCGACAAAATGCCAAACGCCTTTAACGACGAACAAATTAACGACAGAGAACATACATATGGATGAAACGACAAACAGCCGGACGGATATGTGATCCTGTCAATCAGTTGACACAATACAGAGCTTTTGATTATCATTGGCGCAATTACACTGTTGTGTCGTAAACCACTGACTACTATCATTTTTATTTCCCGACAAACGACAATATGACAGTGGCGTAACCCTTGTGCACGTATTGTCGCCGGTGCAGACAACTTCGGCACATACTGTCGCCGGCGACAATATGTGCCGCTTGTTTTGACATACATTGTTGCCGGCGACGATATGTACACCGTCGAAAACATGTGCTGCAACACCCGGGATATCGAATATCTGGGATATTTTGTCCCGATCGGCTGCTAGTCTGTCACCCTGGTCATAAATCTAGAACCGTTTGCATATTGGGTGTGTACATTTCTTAAGAAAAGACCTTTCACAATACAAAAAAACTTTTGACCTTATGACCTTCTCCTTGACCTTTGACTTACTATTTGAAAAACTTATTTTGACTGATGAGGAGAAGGACCATTATAATTTGCGTATGTGATTTTTGATACACACCATTTGTAGGAATACAAAATATTTGACCTGCTGACCTCTGAATTGATCTTAAAAGTACAAAAATGAGTCATGCAGGAAACACCACATACAGAACAAACACTCGCCCGAACAGCAACACAAGGAAACAGCAAATGTACATAAGTAGAAAAAACAACAAGAGACGCACAAAGACAAAACAAACATACAATAGGAGGAAGATGGAAGTACCGCCTTGGAACGGTCAGTGACAAAAGTATGCTTAATGAAAAACCTTACCACTGGCTAATACTTCTGAACCATCGAAAATGGGGCTTTCAAACTTGGCACGTATCTTCCTTGTTTCAAGACATTTTTACAGTATGTAGCGTACATCGTGCGTAAATCTATCGTGCGTTCATCGTATATCATGTTTATATATTTCGTGCGGATATGTTGTACATCTCACGGTTAATATAATGGATACTATTTCCATTTTATGGGATATTTGATTAATACTTTTTGTACTATGTGTATCATCTAAGGAAAGACAGAGTTGTTCTTTACTTACGGTAATAGTAACGTAAGAAACCGTTCATATCGTATCGTTTAGTTTGCGTATATGTATCATACGTGAATAGTATATCATGCGTGATCTATCGTATATCGTGACAACACATATACTCACATATTTTGTATCGGACTTGACACACCATCTTTCGGCAATAATTTGAGAGCGAAGAAAAAAATCTTTCTCCGACTCTGCGCTATGTTTCCAGATCACGACTTTCGTTTTAAAAGAGATCAACGCAGAAATCTAAACCGAAAGTAGTTTATTTTAGAATTTTCAGCAAATTTAGGAAAAACATTGAAGAAAAATTCCCGCATTGATTGTTTTGAAAATCCTTATATCATTTCGACTCCTGTAGCGTAATAAAACGTATTGGCGATTTTGGCGTTCCATAACTTGAACATATATGAAGCAAATTGTTTGAATAGTTTGGGTTATAATGACTGCAGGCTAGTCTGTAAGGTGGGCCAGTATGATGATCGTAGGTATATAAATGGGCGTTTGGTCAGCAGCCAAAATCAGCTCAGACACGGGTTTTTTCGGCCCTGAAAAAACCCCGCACGCTACCTCTGCTACCTCTATTCGTGTTATGGCTGCTATGGTGCATCGTACATTTGCAGCATCAAACCAATCGCATTATTTATAGGATCTAATGTCAATAGACAGGACACACACAAAATTGGCGCCAAAAGGTTTTAAAAAGGGCCATAAATTGGCCTCTTTTTTTGTTGTTGGGTTTTTTTTTCGCACAGTACATCATGACCTTTTGTGACCTTCTTTAAATAGACGCGTACTGCTTATCTGGTTGTGCCTATCTGGCACCGAAACAAGAACACAAGCAACGTTGTTTAAAGCTGTCACCCTCACGCACTACGAGTTAACTGGCTTTAGTCTGACAGTACAATGAGAGTTTACTGAAAGTAATTAGACACATCACTGAGAGTGAACTGACAGTAACCTGACAATTCAATGATGGAATACTTATTACATTTTTTTTATTATTTTGTTTTATTAATTTATTTTGAATTAAATCAATTAATCAATACCTTGTTTATTGCGATATTATCATTAATAGTAGTAATAATAATAATGATAATAATAATAATAACAATAATAATAATAATAATAATAATAATAATGATAATAATATTTATTTATTTATTTATTCATTTATTTATCACAGCATTACAAAAAAATATTATCTTCATTACTTCATTAGTAAGACAGATTACTAAAAGCTACTCTACCATAGACTGTCAGTTTACTCTAATTTAACCTTATTTTCATTTCGGTATACTCTCAATGCGCTGTCAAATTTTATATATGTATACATGTATTTACAAAACATTCTTATCATCTACGTCGGTTTTAAATAAGGTAATTGGATAATTCCTTAAATTATAATTTCTGTCACCATATACATAATCCCAAGCAGTTTATATACAGACCAGACGCTGTGTCGCCCTGCATCTGGTCTGGATCAGAATTGCTTGCAATTAAACAAACAGCTCAAATGGCAGGGACTTGGAGTGGATTTCGGCATCAGCAGAAGTTCTACTTAACCGATTTCGAGATAACGAGAGTCGACTCATGGGGCATTACTGTCATAGACATAATTCAGGGACAAAGCTACCCTATCCGATATTTATTCAATGTCCTGATGGCTGTTTAAGATCTCTCGTGCGTAAGCATGTCAACAATAGCTAAACCATCTATTGACATATCTGTGAAAAATGCGTTGGTATTAGTAGGTCTTCAGAAAATGGGGTTAAAGGGGTGCCGAAATTTTCACAGCACGGTTTTGTGACAAATGGGGCCGCAAATTTCACCCGTGTGAAAAATGTGTCAACCCATTTTTCACACGTGTGAAAAAAATGGGTGGCGTGAAATTTGCGGTTCAACAGAGCCCCGTCTATGCGGCGAAAAAGCACACTTGTGCCGCATAGACGATACCAAATACATACAATTTAGCGAGTCTGTGTTACTTTACCACCGTACAAGCTAAGGGTGAGGGGAACATTGCAACCGGGCTGTCATTCTGTTCATGTGTCCGTCCGTCCATTTGTATGTCTTCAAACACACATTATCTTATACGTTAAACATATGTCCCAAACAGAATAAAATTTCATAGAAGCAATTGTCTTTTTCCGCCGGATTTTATTCTTTTTTTCAGAAACTGTTATTTGAATGTTGAAAATAATTGCGCAAAAAGTTTTCTTTAAGAAACAAAATGTATTCCTAGTTCATTTTTAGCAGAACTGTAGTTTCCGCGTAAACCAAATTGTAATGCTAAACCATCATATGTTGCAGTGAATTGCGCACTAAATAATAATTCCTTTGGTGTGTGTTTTTTTCAACCACAATAATTGTGTTTGGTGATTCTTTTTGCTATTTTTTCTAAAACGCTTAAACAAATTTCTGGAATGTTTCATTACTACAGGTCAAGTACTTATGGAGCACTGCGTGCCACAAAATAAGTATGCAACAATTAAACCCCATTGACTAAGTCAGGCACCACAACTCTGTCTTAAATGGTGTGGTTAAAAAGAAAACTAAGGTACACAGCTTCACATGCAAGTGAATATTTATATAAAGTTTAGTGACTCTGTATTAGGTAGTAAAGTTGCTATACTCGCTGCAAGATTATACGTAGAGACAGAATCAATTAAGACAAAGTCAAAGGCTAGTTATGCTGTCTATAATGCAAATATATGAAAACAAAAACCAAGGTTTATAAATTCAAATAAACATATGTGTAAAGTTTAGTCAGTATTTGTTAGGTTGTTTGGTGTGCGGTGGTCTATTGGTAACACGCTTGACTACCAGTCCGGAGGTCCGGGGTTCAAATCCCGCCCCCCCCCCCCGGAAAATTCAGAGACGCTTTTCAGTGTCTCCCACCCGCACCTCTTCTCCACCCAGGGGTTAAAACGGGTACCTGTGAGGGTCGCTAGCCGGTACCTGCGGCTGCATGATTGCGCCATATATGTTAGCAGTGCTCAATGCTCAATATTGTAGGCGAATGACTCATGACCAGGGGAGTAAATGTACAATCGGCTGAGCGGTCCTTCGGACTGAAAGTAGACTATAACTAGGTACTTTTTTGTTGAGGAGTTATTGAGGCAATAAAATCATATTACATAAGATAATATTGTATAGAAGATATCCATTTTGACTGAGTCAATGGCTATAATTCTGTCAGAACACCGGTTCATAACTTTGCATTTCAACAAACCTTCGCGGAAAGGTTTGAGACTCTATTTCTCAAATAGTAAAGCAGCTACGCACGCATAACATTTTGAGACGTGCGTACAAAGAGGAAATCTAACCCTTATAGACGGAAGGCCCTTAAACACTGGCTGTCGCTCCGTACTTCATTCTCAGTGTTGTTATATTTTCTGGTCCTTCGGGATCATTAGTTTTGATGTTATTAGTTTTCAAAATTGGATACTGCTTAAGCCGGTGCTAGGGGCGTGAGTAGTGTTGTACTTTTAATTATTACTCATGAACAGATTCAATAAAACCGAGTCTGCATTTTTCTCTTTTTGCATTTCTACTTTTGATTTCGAAGGATCACCCTTTTTCAGAATATTCAACTAACAACACTACCGTCACTACCGCAACCACCGCCGCCGCCGCCTTAATCGTCATCATCATCAGCACTATCCTTATCACCATTAACATCTTCATCATTACTATCATCTTCATTGGAGATGTTATATTCTCCGTTATTTTAAATGCATGATGAATACTTTAAGTTAGACTTGTGCCACATAGACAGGCCGACCTGTGTATGCTTTGCGCGTCGCCGCATAGACGAAACCGCCCTGTCTATGCGTTGAAAATCACCGCTTGGACGGAACCGGTCACGGCTATGCGGCGACACGTCTATGCGGCGTCACAATGCACTTTACATGACAATGACAGTGTAGAGTACAATAATAGATATTCTCTTATTTCAAAGAGTAGATAATGTACAGTAAAACCTGTCCTAAGCTGTCATCCATTTATTGAACACAACAGTCTTAAAAAGAGGTGGTAGCCTACGGGAGTTCTCTGCATGACTTTTGACCTGCATTAAGCTACTACCTGCATTACATACCCATAAGTATACCTCTTTTTGATGGCCGCTTAATACAAGTTATATCAGAGTTGAAAGTGTTAATATACTACTCTCCATTATCTGAATGAACTCCATAGTTAAACACTGATGGCCTATTCCGTGGCTTGTCCTTGTCCGTCTGTCATTCTGCTACATGTAACACGCATGCTGTTGGCAACGTCCTGTCTTGTTACGCTCCGATTACTTACAGACGGTTTGGTTTAGTTATCCTTGTCCGCCAGTAAACACGCATGCTGTTGGCAATTTCCTGACTTGTTATTCTCCAACTACTGATAGGAGGTCTGATTTATTTACCATTGCCCGTCTGTCCGTCCGTCAATTACAAATACTTCTGGTTATGCATAAATCCAAATGAGTTTAGAATAGTCACGAAACTTCGTAGCATTATCGGTCATTATATTAACTCTTCTGACGCCAAATAGTTTTCGTCAGCTTTACGTATCAGAGTCGACTTGAGTTTCTTCTCTGTATGTAAGTGGCGTTTCGAATAAATTGGATCTTAATAAGACGGCAAGTACACTCGGCATTATTTCTTGGTCCGAGGTTATAAAACTTCTTAGGCTGAGATCATTCTCAAGTATCTGATTGATCAGATTCTGAGCAAGCTCAGAATCTGACCAATCAGATGCTTGAGAATGATCTCAGACACAAGTAATAAGGTGTATAACCTCGGGGCCTGGACCCAATTTTTGAAACTATTTTCAAAGGAAAAATCACAGATTCTCCCGTGCAGCAAGCCTAGAAACTTGTTTCCGGCGATAAAAGAGTTAACCAATACGCTCATATCTACTCATAGCTGCGCCTGTTGATGCCTCTGTAAAAAGTCACTCGTTGAAACCATTGAGATAAACAGAGCATTTGCTCCATCGGAAAAAAAATGCTCTATTCATCACAATGGTTCAAAACTACACAATTCCGAATGTCTGTGAAAACGGAACAGCTGTAGTTTGTTAAATGAAAACCGGTAATACTTGGAAATAACTCACATTGTCTGTGTTATAGTATTATTGTCGCCGATGTTATTCACCTGCATTCAGAAAAATTATGTTCCGTTCTAGTTCTGTGTGTGTTCGAGATACCGCAAGAATGATTTGTTCAAGAATAAGAAACTGCGCGTGACGATGTAAAGAGTTGTTCTTGATCCATAAATGTGTTTTACAATATAAGATGTTCAGAAAATCCTCTTAACCATTTCCCTGTTCTATGTTTATTCCAAATTTAAATACCTACTGAATATTCGTGGACAAAATAGTTATAATGAAATATGGAATGTGAAACACTGTAGTCATTTAATAAAGTAAAGAAACAAATATTTCCAATTCAATTAGCAAACAGAGCAAATCCAGATCAAACGGCTCCTATAGAAGTCGTCTGATCTGGATTTACTCTGTTTGCAAATGCGTGTAAAAAGCGTTTATATGAAGGAAAGTATTAAAATGGCTCAAACAGTATTATTTCAGTGTTTATGAGATACATGTATCTTCAAAACTTGCATTATCCATTGACAGATTACCTTTGATACCCTTTCCCTCATATAAACGCGTTTTTTAAGCTTTTGGAAACACAATAGACCCAGATCAGACGGCACATGCAGCAGTCGTCTGATCAGGGTTTGCTTTGCTTGCTTATGCAATTATAAATTTATAACAGATCTGACTCTACAGTTTCTATAATCACGTGTATATATGCCATTATAACAACTCGGCTAACAAATATTCATGAATATCGAACAGGGAAAATGTTTAGGCTATCTCGGTCATGATATGCACTCGGTAGCTGGTGTACTCAGTAACACTTTACGCACGTACATTCAGGTGCGGAAAAGTCTATTATTTACGTATACATTCTGTCAGTTAGTTGACACGTAGCCATGCACGTGGTGGGGAATGTTCTCACTTGTGAAAACACAAATGGCAGGCTCTGTGCTTAAGATATATCTCATCATAAGGGCCCCTCTAAAAGAGACCACTTAATCAACAACTATGTGCGTTGCTTAATGCGTAACCACGGTGAGCTATCTGTATAACTAACGCACTGTCTGTTAGTTCCACTGCTACTAAACGTGCCGTCTAACAGTTGAAGTACAAGAAAAGCATTGACGCAAAACATCAAAGGCGCTTATTTCTGAATAGTGAATAATACCAGTAATCGAATACGTACACTTTAATACAGTAAAACCCCCTCTAATGCGACCGCCAAAAAGGGATATAATTCTTGGTGCTAGAGGTAGGTGGTAGCTTAATGCAGGCCGAAAGTTATGCAGGAGCTTTCTGCATTACTTTCGTCCTGCATTAAGAAACCACCTGCTTATAAGGGCAGATATGGTTATTCGTTAAGTGGTCGCATTATAGAGGTTCTACTGTATAATAATATTTCAGCCAGATGATCCTAGAAACACAACCCTTTCAGTCTCACAGCCAGATGGTCCTAGAAACACAACCCTTTCAGTCTCACAGTCAGATGGCCCTAGAAACACAACCAAACAGGGGGGCCCGTAAACCTTTCCCCGTTGAATATTCATGTAAGAAATAATGACCTCATGAATATGTACATGTATTACCTGATTTTTATAATGACATATGCACACAGGAGGTTTTGGTATTGGTAAAATATAGGGATGGGACCGAGTTTTCGTCTGAAAATATCGACTAGCATTTCTAGTACTTAACCTTTCAATGTTTGAAATGGTATTTCTAGTGTTCGAGTACTTTGCAATGAAATAAAAAAAAAAAGAAACAGTGCACTTTTGATTAAGATAAAGTTTTGGATGTGTTTGACATTTTAGCTTAAATACAAATGTTCCGTATCGATGACACGAGCTGGTCGATAGGGTCATAATCCCTCTGTTGCCAATCTAATTGCTTATCAAAACAAAAACTACTGATCATATCGTGCCGTCTTATTGTGTATTATAATAATAATAATTTATTATTATAATAACTAGAAATTTGCAAGGCGAACACCACAGCTGAATGGGACATAGCCTGTCAGTAAAATATTATTCGATCAAAATCCAAAATAACCAATTCATTCTGAATTATTACCCCTTTACAATACAAGTGTTCGGTGTGGTACTATTACACTGTATTGGCTTAAACTGTTAGTCAAGTGAAAAATTAAACTCTTACTGTATTTGTTGCATTTGTCGCATTCAATTGAGTGCAATTTAAAGTAGTATTGGTTCAAAACTTGCCCTGTCCTTCCTCTCAGTTCTCACATATATGTATTGATATTGAACGACACAGTAATACCCAAACAATTTGCAATGATCGGTAATGCATGTACTAGAATTTCTCGATATATAATGGTGCTATAATTGAGCTGCTCGTTTTCATGAATGAATACTTATATATTTTAAAATAAGAATATTGATGTCAAAATAACAAACGGATGCACATTACCGTTTATATGAAATTATAATAGATCTGATTCTACAGTTTCAATTACAAACTATTCAGTCTGGTATATTGAAAATCAATAAGCAAACAGAGCAGGCCCTCAACTGCCGTCTGATCAGGGTCTACACCATTTGCAAAGGCGCAAGAAAGCGTTTACATGAAGGAAAGGGTTACAAGTACACCAATTTCAGTCCAATTGACTTAACAATTGTTGCAGTGTTGTCGGTACCGCCGAATGACCGGTCAGTTTTATATGCGGGAATATTCACACGTATTATAAAATAGATATCCGCGAGAGTATTCATGTAAACAAAATGATGGACTTTGTGTCCATTTATATTATTAGTGTGATGCACATCACTTTTAGTTATCTTTTGGCCGCATAATGTATCCCCGTCATACGATGAGTCGCGGTACTGCGGTACTAGCACTGTATTTGCCCTGACCTTCGGAGAAGTAATTATCCCAAACATTTTCCTTTCCATAATACATTACTATCACACCCAAACAAACAATTATTACCTTTTCTAAGTATATAACATTTTATTCGTAGATCTATTGCCATTTACACTCATAAACCAACAAATACATTTCAATAATGTTTTCATAATTATTGATAAATCAGCCCTGGTACCAGTGAAATGTTATCGACAGCATTCCTCGGATCGAGCACCATTAACCCTTTCCCTGTTCTATGTTTATTCAAAATTTCAATACTGAATATTCATGGGCAAAATAGTTATAATGAAATATCAAAGGTGGAACATTGTAGGCATTTTAGAAAGCCAAGAAACAGATCTATCAAATTCTGTTAGCAAACAGATCAGACCCTGATCAGACGGTTCCTCTAGGAGCCGTCTGATCTGGGTCTACTCTGTTTGCAAATGCGAGAAAACACGTTTATATGAGGGAAAGGGTTAACTAAAGTATTTAATAGTTAAATTCTGATTTGATGTACAGTTACTCGACATCTTATCCAAATCCAAACTGTTTGCAACGAGAATCACAGATTCTTTCATAATAGCAGAACAGTTATTTCTCTATTAACCCATTTGCTCCCAGTGGATTCTTCCATGCTTATATATTGGATAAGTCCATTTTTTATCTAAGGAATGTCTGGTCTAAATTTTCATTTTGTTTTATATTGCATTTCCTATCAGCAACCAGCGTAGACTCTGATCAGACGCCGCATTATGCGGCGTCTGATCAGAGTCGACACTCTTTGCCTTTGTCCCATATATGGGAGCGTAGGAGGAAATGGGTTAAACAAAATTGCATGTTACATAAAGCCACTGTTCTTAGGGGTCCGTAACCCTTTTCTTCATATAAACGCTTTTTCAAAAGCGTTCGCAAATAGAGTAGACCCAGATCAGACGACTCCTGCAGGGTCTGCTCTATTTGCTTATGGAGTTATACAGATTTGATTCTACACTCTATGCCACAGTAAAAAGTCCTTTGTTAATAATGCTTTAAAATAGCGTGGCTCATTAATATTCCCGATGACACTATTTCTTACACGAATATTGAACTAGGAAAGGGTTAACCCTTCTCTTGCTGAATTTTAAAATACATTTCTCCTTCTTTACCCATGCCCTGTTGTATAATTACATATATCTTCACTGTGTACAAGTATTTCGCTGTGCAATCACTGATGTGGAGTGCACTGGTTGCACAATCAACTTGTAAATAGTGCAGACCCTGATGAGACAGCTCCTGCAGGAGCTGTCTCATCTGGGTCTTCACTATTTACAGGTAGGTATATTGACGTGAATAGCAAGGTTTAATATCGAGTTTGAGCCCCCGGTAAGGCCGTATATATATTCATAGGCTACACGTTATACTTGTACTATAGAGTCGCCTAATGACCAGAAAAAAGTGTATGCAGTGTCATAAAATATTTCCGACAGTTTGTTAGATAAGGTACTTCATGAACAATAGTTACTCAGAACTGAGTGGAAAAGGGGCACACATCTATCAAAATTAAATCAAGTTATGGACATTGTCATACAAGGTCAAAGCAAAGCTATTGCAGCTTCTAATGAACGTTTTATGAACAACTTAAAAAATCACAAGAGTGCAATAATGACGCCCTGGGATCGTAGGAGTAATTTTTGATATCATTGGGTTTGGTTAATATACCTAAGCTACTCCGACTTAATTGCGGGTACATAATAATGGTAATAATAATAATTATAATAAGAACAACAATAATAATAGTGGATATAATAATACAAATGATGATTATGATTATAATGATAATGATCATTATAATACAATGAATTGCAACACCAACAATAATGACAATAATTATGATAATGAGTTTCTGACCAGATGAACAAAAAAGTTATTTGGGCCATAACTCTGATTTGTCAGTCATTGTCAATATGAATGATACTTGCAGGGCCGCATGTCCATATGCTATTCAACATTTTAACAAGGTTTCATAGACAAACTCTAAAACGTTTCTAAAATATGGGTCCGGACAGACAAAAAATGCTACATTATTTGCAAACAAAGGGTCATAACTCTGGTGTTCCAAGGTCAAAATGAATGAAATATGCAGGGCCGCATGTCCTTATGCCACTGAAGATTTACATAACGTTTCATAGAAAAGTCAACGTAATTTCTGAGAAATGGCTCCGGACTGACAGAATTGTCACATTTTTGCAAATAAAGGGCTATAACTCTGGTGTTCAAAGGTCAATATAAATGTTACTTGCAGAGCCACGTTTTCAACATTTTCACAAAGTTTCATAGAAAAACTTCAAACAGTTTCTTGGATATAGCTCCGGACAGACAAAAATGTTACATTTATCGCAAACAAAGGGCCATGCAGGTGTTCCAATGTCAATTTGAACGATACTTGCAGAGCCATATGCCCTTATGCTACTTAACATTTACACAAAGTTTCATTGAACAACTCAAAAAGTTGTCTGAGAAATGGCTACGGACATGCACAATCGAACGTTATTTTTTGCAAACAAAGGGGCAAAACTCTGGTGTTCCAAACTGAATGTAAGTTATACTTGCAGACCCACATTATATTATGGTACTGAATATTTACATAAAGTTTCAACGAAAAACTCCTAGCAAACAGAGCAGACCCTGATCAGACGGCTCCTCTAGGAGCCGTCTGATCTGGGTCTACTCTGTTGCAAAAACTGCTTTGAGATATCACTCCGGAACGGACTCACAACGCCTAAACTATATCCAACTGCCTTTGGCGGAGGAAAATAATAATAGTGGTTGGTATAAGTGGTCAGAGAGTGCTCCTATAAATTGCTAGCAACCATATTGGTAAGAGCCACTGCATATGATAACAGCCTGTATTAATAAAATAAAACTTGTTAATGGGATATTATCCTACGTATTCTAATATGTAATTAGTGTATATAGGAGGGGCATATCAGAAATAATGCAACTGATCATCGTAGCGCCTCGCTGTGCACAGATTTCACGTAAAATGTGTACCAGTTTAATAACGAGACATCCATTCTTTACGCGGGCATACAGCATTGTGCGTGTGTACATGTTGTATTAATGCCATTACATAGACAAACGTAACCCATAGCCATTGACACTAAAGTAAAAATGATCGGCAAGAAAAGTGTAAAAGCAGCTGAAATTGAGGCTATACGAAGACTCGATGTCAGCTTGGCGTATCTGCGAATGAGATTTTTGACCAAGTGTGTGATGTTCATGGGCAGAATGAAGTATCGTATGCCACAGTCACAAGATAGGTTAGCGCCTGTGGCTGTATTAATGATTCACAAAAACCAGAATGCCATTGTAGTGCCACTGCAAGTCATATGGTTGAAACAGTGTGCGATGTGGTCAAGTCTGGTGCAATACTAACTGTTCTTCTGGGTCCATGCTTATAAAGCTTTTTAGTTGAGTCTGAGTTCGTTCTCAAGCTTTTGATTGGTCAGATTTGAGTTCTCAAGCTTTTGATTGGTCAGAATTGAGCCAAAGGCTCAAATCTGACCAATCAAAAACTTGAGAACGAACTCAGACTCAACTAAATATTTTATAAGCATGGACCCGGATATCTAGTAGGATCGGCATTTCAGCCTCAAGTGTTTTCCGCATACTGAAGCGTAATTTGAAAATGAGACGCATTACAGCTAGATGAATCCCTCATTTATTGTCGGAGAAGCAAAAACGAGTCCGACTCGAAAAGGCCAGGAAACTGCTCAAAATGGGTATATTTTTCTGAGCCTATCAGAACAATTAACAACGAAATATGGGTTACCTAACACTTTCACCGCCCTTCATTTGCCAAAAGAATTATAAGTGCCAAGAAAGCAATGTTTGTTATTTTCTTTGATAGCCGTGGTCCAGTTATGCAACTTGCTGTACCAACTAGAAAGTTTGTGGCTGTGTTATTTTATAAAGAGAAAGTGTTGAAGAAATTTAAACAACAATGTTTTAACCCTTTCCTCCATAAATACGCCTTTCTACGCCTCTGTAAAAGTCACCTGTTGAAACCATTGTGATAAATAGAGCATTTGCTCCTATATGAGCAAATGCTCTATCTATCACAATGGTTTCAAACTACAAAATTCTAAACATTTCCTTTTCTCTACTTTTTAGTAGATTTATTCAAAGTGGTTAGATTTAAAAATAGCCTATGGAGGAATGTTTTAAACGGCGTCCACACACACACATCAGGTTTAAGCTTCTATGTCTGCTGCATGACAATGCCCCTGTGTATAAGTCTGCTTTTGTGTCCTCGTTTTTGAAGAAGGAAAGAGTTCGAGTTCTTCCACATGCACCCTATTTCCAGACCTAGTCAAATACATGTGTGACTATTGTTTTGTTTCCTAGACTGAAAAGAAATTTAGCAGGTAGACATTGTAGGTCTAGACGTGCCCTGGAATCCACTGTTTGTCAATGCATGTTGGGTATACCTGGAAATGAGTTTGAAAATGCGTTAAAAATGGATTAAACATTTGAAACGTTGTGTACGTAGCAAGGGCGATTACAGTGAAGGTATGACACGTAAATAAATTAAAACCTATCAAACGCGCGCTTTGTATTACCCCAATTGCATTACTTGTGAAATTCCCCTCGTACAGATCCTGAATGAGCAATTTTAGATGTGTCTACACTACTTGCTATTCCGTTAGTATAATATTTACAGTTTTCCCCAACAGACGAAGAGTGCTCCCATATAAGGGTAAGTACAGTAGTCTTCCTAAGCTGCCATTCATTTAATGAGCATAGGTCTTAACCCTTCGCTTGCTATTCACGTCAATATACCTACCTGTAAATAGTGTAGACCCAGATGAGACAGCTCCTGCATGAGCTGTCTCATAAGGGTCTGCACTATTTACAAGTTGATTGTGCAACCAGTGCACCCACAGCAGTTATTGCACAGTGAAATACTTGTACACAGTGAAGATATATGTAATTATACAACAGGGCATGGGTAAAGAAGGAGAAATGTGTTTTAAAATTCAGCAAGAGAAGGGTTAACCCTTTACTCCATGAATAGTCGTGTAATAAATAATGACATTATGAATATTAATTAGATTAATTGTTATAATATCACATGACCGCATTAGGTTTGGGCCATAGCAGAAACTGTAGAATCATGTCTATATTATATAAACAAACAGCATAGTAAGGCGTATTTATGGGTTAAAAGCAGGTGGGCAAAATGATGTTCCTTATACGAGCTTTCTGCATTAATTTTGACCTGCATTAATCTACCACCTGCCTTACAGACCCATAATTAGACCTCTTTTTAATGGCCGCTTAAGGCAGGTTCTACTGAACAATAGATTCTATCCAAATACTGCCTTCTCAATAGAAATGCTGGTTTTAGTCTACAATGTTTAACCCATTCACTCAAAATGCCTGATTATGACATCTTTTGACGATTCAGTAAAAGTCATTTTCTGAAATCATTGTGATAAATAAAGCATTTGCTCCATGCGAGCAAATGCTCTTTTTATCACAATGATTTTAAAATTACACATTTCTAAGTTTCCTTTTCTTTAGTAAATACTTCGTTTTGGTAGATTAATTAAACAAGAGGGCCAGAATGGCCCTAATATCGCTCACCAGACAATCAGAGGAGAAGAATAAAGATAAATGTTTCACTATGTTTCTAAAGAAAACTAACCGGCCCTGGGGCGGTGCCAATTTTGACCCCAGGAGAATAATTTATATAACTTGTGTAGAGAACCTGAACATGATGATATCTGCCAAATATGAAAGCTGAGAACCTTCTAGTTTCAGAGGAGAATATTTTCAAAGTTTTCACTATATGTTTCTTTTGAAAACTGGCCAACCCCTGGGACAGGGCCAATTTTGACCCAGGGACATAGTTTATATAACTTTTGTACATGTATGACCTGAACATGATGTTATGTGCCAAAAATGAAAGCTGAGAACCCTGTAGATTCAGAGGAGAAGATTTTTAAAGGTTCAAATTGTTGGCGGACAACGGACGATGCACACCGACGGACGACGGACATCAGGCGGTCACAAAAGCTCACCCTGAGCACTTTATGCTCTGGAGAGCTAAAAAAGGTGTGGGTCTTAAAATAGCCTATGATGTAATTGGTTAAACAGACAAACGGTTGCTGTCTCACCTTTGGACTCGGAAACAAGATAACTTGATAAATATTTCAATTCTTTATTTCAATTACATTTAATTACAGATGGTATGATCATGTGACCAGATATTTCTGTCATGATGAAAGAAATTATCATTCATCTTAAGGTAAGCTGAAAGACCACAGAAACAAAATCTGACAAGTGTGATGAACTGTACAAAAAAGCACTGCTAAATGCATCAAGCATGATCTGAACCCTTTAGCTCATGAATATTCATATAAGAAATAATAATATCGTAAATATCAGTTAGATGATTTTTAACCATTTCCCTGTTCAATATTCACGTAAGCAATACTATCATGAATATTTATTACCCGAATTTGTTTACAATGAAAGGTTTTCAAGGGAATTGTTGACTTTGACACAAATTGTAGAATCATAGTCTATACAATAAAACCTCTCTATAACAGCCACTAAATTACATCAAGTATTTTTTGTTAAAGGCAGGTGGTTGCTTAAAGCAATGTGAAAGAAAAACAGAACGCTCCTATAGGAGCGTTCTGTTTTACTTTCACCTTGCTTTAAGCAGCCACCTTCCCTAAATACCAACTAATTAACACAATTAAGTGGCCGTTGTAGAGAGGTTTTACTGTAGTAATGTAATAAGCAAACAAGGCAAACCCTGGTCAAATGGCTCCTACAGACACTGTCTGAGTTGGGTCTACCCTGTTTGCAAAGGCATAAAAATGCATTTAAATGAAGGAAAGGATTAATGTCATATGGACACAGAAATGTTTGACCAAGGCAGAAACTGTAGAATGAGATTTACAGTAAAACCTTTCTATAACGGCCACTAAATTGTGTTGATTAGTTGGTATTTAGGGCAGGTGGCAGCATAAAGCAAGGTGAAAGTAAAACAGAACGCTCCTGCAGGAGCGTTCTGTTTTACTTCCACCTTGCTTTAAGCATCCACCTGCCGTTAACGCAAACTACTTGATGTAATTCAGTGGTCGTTATAGAGAGGGTTTACTGTACATAAATGTATATTATTTCATAAGCAAACAAGGCAGATTCTGATCAGATGGGTCTGATAGGGTCTTGGTCTCCTCTAGTCTGTTTGCAAATGTCTCTCTGATGTAAATGGTTAACCCTTTCCCTCATATAAACACTTTATAATGAGTTTGCAAACCGAGTAGACCCCGATCAGACAGCTCCTATAGGAGCTATCTGATCAGGGTCTGCTCTGTTTGCTTTTGATATGGTCTAGATCTGACTCTACAGTTTTTGTCAGAGCAAAAATTTCCCCTTGAAAAGTTTACAGTATAAAAATTGTGGTAATAAATATTCGTGACGTCAGTATTTCTTACCTGAATACAGAATAGGAAAATGGTTAACCCTTTCCCTCATATAAACGTGTTTTCATGCATTTGCAAACAGAGTAGACCCAGATCAGACGGCTCCTAGAGGAGCCGTCTGATCAGGGCCTGCTCTGTTTGCTAATAAAATTTGATATATCTGTTTCTTTACTTTCTTAAATGTCTACAATGTTCCACCTTCCATATTTCTTTATAACTATTTTGTTAATGAATATTCAGTAGGTATTGAAATTTAGCCTAAATACAGAATAGGGAAATGGTTAATGTGAATACATAACCTTGAACTGTTACAAGCAGTTTGGATCCAGATAAGACATTAGAAAAAATGTATCTATTCGATCAAAAGTGCTTGAAACTTTGATATTTAGAAATGCAAATGGAAGATGGGAAAAGATGAAAAAACAATTACGGAGATAATAAATATCCAGCATACAAGAAATAACATCATGTCAGCACAAGTAGCCTATGTAGTACATTTTAACCCCCATTACCTCATAGGCTATTTTTAGATACAACCTCTTTGAATTAATCTACCGAAAAGGAGGATTAATTAGAGAAAAGGATTTTTTTTTAGAATTTTGTAGTTTGAAACCATTGTGATAAATAGAGCATTTGCTCCTATAGGAGCAAATGTTCTAATTATCACAATGGTTTCACAAAGTGACTTTTACAGAGTCGTCAAAAGTCGTCAATATGAGGGAAAGTGTTAACTAGATAGAGTCTCCGTTGAGAGGACTCAAATCAGATAGTTGTAGGATCTGTTTGATTATGGTTAGTTCTGTCTGCTTACTGAATAATACAGATTGAATTCTACAGTTTTGGCAATGATCAAAATATCATTTATTCATATTTATTATAAAAATGCGCAAATCAACATTCATGATCTTTATATTTCTTACATGAATATTCATGGAGTAAAGGGTTAAAACTGCAAGAGAACCTTTAGAGGGATAAACAGCTCTCCATATCTTTTCAAACTAGATAGTATCCATAGAACTCTTATACCAATGCTAAAGAAAAAACCCATAAATCACCTAATATTAGAAGAGTTTCCAAAATGCAGAAAAAAAAAGAATTCCATTCTTTTTAGACAGGTCACTACTTAACCCTTTGCTCAATAAATATGCCTTTCTACGTCTCTGTCTTGAAACCATTGTGATAAATAGAGCATTTACTCCATAGGAGCAAATGCTCTATTTATTACAATAGTTTCAAAACTTAATAATTCTAACATTTTCCTTTTCTCTAGTAAATGCTCCTTTTCAGTAGATTTATTCAAGGAGACCCTTTGGGAGCTTTCTGAATGGCTTTCACCCCGTCACCTGTTTTAAAGACTGGCATTTATACTATTTTTAAATTCTGGTGTGTGCGAGTGTGTGTCTGTGAGTGTGGTTTACAGGGTTACTGTACTTATTAATTTACTTTTCATTACAACTGAACTTTGATATCTCGAACTTGGATCATTTGAATTTCGGGATAGCTTGGAAGTAAAAATTCGGTCCATCCAACATTTACAATACAGAATTATTCTAAAATGTATCACTACACATATTTAGAAACACACATACCAGCTTAATGTAGGTCGAAAGAAATGCTGAACGCTCCTAAAGGAGCTTTCTGCATGACTTTTACCTTGCATTAAGCAGCCGCCTGCTGAAAGGTATCTAAATTATTCCATTCTAGAATTCCAGTTTAGATGGGTTTTACCTGTACACATCCTTCAAATACTTATCTGGATATGCTTGCAAAGATTATCATAGATTTGCTAACATATTGCTTAGAGTTAAAACATTATCTTAACCCTTTACTCCATAAATACAGTAAAACCTCTCTATCACTAAATTGTGCTAATTAATTGGCATTTAGGGCAGGTGGCTGCTTAAAGCAAGATGAAAGTAAAACAGAACGCTCCTATAGGAGCGTTCTGTTTTACTTTCATCTTGCTTTAATCAGCCACCTGCCTTTAACACAAAATACTTGATGTAATTTAGCGGCCATTATAGAGAGGTTTTACTGTACGCCTTTGCAAAGAGAGTTGACCCAGACCAGATACCTCCTACTAGCCCTGCTGTGTGCTTATGGTAAAACATAGATCTGATTCTACATTTTCTGCTTAAGCAAAAGTTTCAAGTGTTAATAACCGATTTTTAAAAAAAAAAACCCAAATAATAATAAATATAAAAAATCTAATTAAATTCATGCTGTAATAATTTCTTCATAAATATTCATGGAGTAAAGGGTTAGTACACATGAAGGAATATATACACATGAGCTTAAAACTTTCAAGTAGACCATCTTTACACTGTAAATATCAAGCACCACGTCATAAAAAATAACAAGAAAAAATAGGCAGACACACACACACACAAACCCATCTGTGATTATTGCAGAACATATTGATATCTTAATCATTTACCTAATAATTATTCATGGCAGACCGATTGTGAATATTAATTTACTATTTTTCTTACATTGTTCTAAACAGTAAATATATATTTCTCTGAGTAACAGTATACAATCAGATCAAGGAAATTCTTTAAGCAAACTGGGAAGACCCTGATCAGATGGGAACAACAGGAGCCATCTGATCTGGGTCTATCCCGTTTGCAAACCTTCAAAAGGTGACTCTGTCAGGTAAAGGGTTAACCCTTTCCTCCATAAATACACTTTTCTATGCCTTTGCAAACAGAGTAGATTCAGATCAGACAGCTGCTATAGATGTCTGATCTGAGTCTACTCTGTTTGCAAAGACATGAAAACGCATTTGTATAAAGGAATGGGTAACTGAATTTTTAAAATGCTATAATTATGAAGCTGTAGAATCATATCTGTCTTATTTCATAAGCAAACAGAACAGAGAAGAACCTGGTCAGATGGCTACTACAGGAGCCATCTGAAATGGGTCTACTTTGTTTGCAAAAGTGTTAAAAGGCATATCTATGAAAACGCATTTATATTAGGTTAAATTTGTTTCAACTAGCTACTCCTCAGGTGACAATACAAGACATATGGTCCTCTTGTACAGTTTGACATGTCATGCTGTAATGGACATAAATAGAAATAATGAACATACGAGTAAAACCCCGATAGTTTGAACATTAAAGAACCATTATCAGTCTTTAAATTTAACCAATACCCTCCTAGACTATTTTAGACCCAACCTCTTTGAATAAATCTACCAAGAAGGAGCATTTACTAGAGAAAAGGAAAATTTTAGAATTGTTTAGTTTTGAAACCATTGTGATAGAGCATTTCGAGGGCTTGGTGGAAAACTATTCTAACTCCTTCACTTTAGTGAAGGAGTTAGAATAGTTTTGCACCAAGCCCTCGATTTGCTCCTATGCTCTATTTATCACAATGGTTTCAAAAAAATGACTTTTACAGAGGAATCAAAAGGTGTCTGTAGGAGGGAGTGTGTTAAGCTAATGCACAGTGAAAGTCATGCAGAGAGACTGCTAGAGATGCTTTCTGCATGACTTTCACCCTGCATTAACCCATTACCTCATCGGCTGTTTTTAGATACAACCTCTTTGAATAAATCTACCGAAAAGGAGCATTAACTAGAGAAACGGAAAATTTTAGATTTTTGTAGTTTGAAACCATTGCGATAAATAGAGCATTTGCTCCTATTGGAGCAAATGCTCTATTTATCACAATGGTTTCACAAAGTGACTTTTACAGAGTCCTCAAAAGTTTTCAATATGAGGAAATGGGTTAAGCAGCTACCTGCCTAAAAAGGCATGAATTCTTAATTACTAAAATTTCGAAGTATCGAGTTTTTTCTGTAATGCACAGACTTCAATAAATATATTGTTAAAGCGGAATTTACCCTTACAAGCTACATAATACACGTGTATGTACACATATGAACAAAGCCATGAGAAAAATATGTCTTTGAACCTAGTTGACATATGCAAACGTTGTACATCATGACAGCTGCCTTGGCAGAGTGACATATCTTAACCCTTTACTCCATAAATACACCTTTCTATACCTATGCAAACAGCGTAGACCCAGATCAGATTACTTCATGAATTTTTATATAAGAAATATAGAATGTATGAATATCAATTAAATGAATTTTGTAAACTGCATATGAACACAGAAAGCAGTGGCTGTGACAGAAAATGTAGAATCATAACTATATTGTTTTATATAAGAACAAAGCAGACCCTAATTAAACGGCTCCTAGGAACCATCCTATCTTGGTCTACTCTGTTTCCTAAGGTGTATAAAGGTGTATATATGGAGTAAATGAATAATACAAGCTATGGCTCTGATCTTGCAGTCAGTGTAGTATATATGTTATTTGCATGACCCCAAAGACATATTTTTGTCATGCAGCCCCTATTTAGAAGATATATATACATAACACAGAGGTTAAAAATAATACTTTCAAAGCAATTAAAAATGAAATGGCAACAGAATCATAACAAATTCAGTGTTTACCACAAATTATTACAATACCAATCAATTAACCCTTTCCCTCATATAAACGTGTTTTCACGCATTTGCAAACAGAGTAGACCCAGATCAGACGGCTCCTAGAGGAGCCGTCTGATCAGGGTCTGCTCTGTTTGCTAATAGAATTTTATAGATATGCTTCTTTACTTTCTAAAATGTCTACAATGTTCCACCTTCCATATTTCTTTATACCTGTTTTGTTAATGAATATTCAGTAGGTATTGAAATTTGACCTAAATATAGAACAGGGAAAGGGTTAACTCTTTATCTCATGAATATTCATGTGAGAAATGATATCATGAATATCAATTTGATGTTTTTGCATGCGAACCCAGGAATATATAGCCATGGCAATAACTGTTGAATCAAATCTGTGTACAGTAAAACCTCTCTATAACGGCCACTAAATTATGTCAAGTATTTTGTATTAAAGGCAGGTGGCTGCTTAAAGCAAGGTGAAAGTAAAACAGAACGCTCCTATAGGAGCGTTCTGACGCTCCTATAGGAGCGTTCTGTTTTACTTTCACCTTGCTTTAAGCAGCCACCTGCCCTAAATACCAACTAATTAACACAATTTTGTGGCCATTATAGAGAGGTATTACTGTAATTCCATCAGTAAGCAGAGCAGACCCTTACTAGACAGGCCCTAAAGGGGCTGTCTGATCTGACTCTTCTCTGTTTGCAATGGTGTTCATGTGAGAAATAATGATATCATGAATATTAATTAGATTCATTGTTATAATAGCACATGGACACAGGAATGTTTGGCCATGGCAGAAACTGTAGAATCATATCTTTATTATATCATAAGCAAACAGAGTCAAATACTTTTGGAGTTATGCCAATCACAAGTGAGTGTGACTTATGAACGGACTGATAACCAGATGGACTGACAAACAAATGGATAAACATAAATCTAAATGAATCCCCTTTAAAATGTGGGGACATTTTTTGCTGTTGTGGTTTTGGCAAAGTGCATGCTCATAGATTAGGTCAGTTCACACGAGTTCATTTCTAATGTAATAATGATGGAAAGTGGTTGTAATAAAGACAGCTATTCAAAGCCTCAACTCTTTGCACACTAAGTAATTTTTCGTCTGCAACAATTGTCATCTGTTTCGATTCTTAAAATAAACTTTCTCTCATTTTGTTTTCAAAAATATTGTCAAGATGACAAAATGTTTGGATCTTGATGAGACGCCGCATTATGCGGTGTCTCATCTGGATCCAAACTGTTTGCATCGGTAATGACAATTTCACCGCTAGCTTGCAAAGAGTTATGATTATAAATCATGAGTTCTTAACAAGATTTTGACAACAACATCATTATGCTGATACCTTTGAAACAGTGAAGATGAAAAACAAATATAGGAGATGCCATTCAATGTAAACAATGAGAAAAATCTCCGATGGTGGAATGTTGTTGGATACTGCCTTTACTCCATGAATATTCATGTAGGAAATAAAGATATCAAGAATAATAATTAGTTACATGTCTTCTGAGTTATCATTGTGCGAGATGTTTTATAGAACAATTAGAATTAGCATTTTCCTTAATATTGATGCCTTTTCATGCATTTGCAAACAGAGTTAACCAAGATCAGACAGGCTCCTTTCAGGGTCTGCTCTGTTTGCTTATGGAATTTGAAAGATCTGTTTCTTTACTTTCTAAAATGGCTACAACGTTCCACCTTCCACATTTCATTATAACTATTTTGTCTATGAATAGTTGGTATTGAAATGTTTGAATTAAACATAGAACAGGAAAAGGTTTGACGGTAAAGGGTTAATAATCTATGGAAACACTTTGGATCCAGATATATTTCAAGAATTAACCCTTTCCCTCATGTAAACGTGTTTCCATGCTTTTGCAAACAGAGTAGACCCAGATCAGACGGCTCCTATAGGAGCCGTCTGATCAGGGTCTGCTCTGTTTGCTAATGGAATTTGAAAGATCTCTTTCTATACTTTCTAAAATGGCTATGCTGTTTCACCTTTCATATTTCATTATAAATATTTTGTCCATGAATATTCAGTAGGTATTCAAAATTGAAATTTGGAATAAACACAGAACAGGGAAAGTGTTAACCCCTTACCTGATGAATAGTTATCTGCAAAATTATATCTGACATGAATATTCATGAATTAAAGGGCTACTGTTTTCTACTGTTTCTCTTCAACTAACATAATCAGAGTTTCAAATTGTTTGTATCTTGATCAGATGTCAAGGATATGAAGTTTGTAAAATTTATTGCAAAATTGTCAGTAGCAAATAGTTTCAGTAGCTCTGGACAAAACCCAAAAAATATCTACACAATTCAACTTATTTAACCCTTTACATGATGGAGATGTCTTTTTTCTTACGCCTTTGCAAACAGAATAGACTCAGATCAAATGACTCCTAGGAGTTGTCTGGTCATGGGTCTGCTCTTTTTATTTTAACCCTTTCCTCCATAGGCTATTTTTAGATCCATCCACTTTGAATAAATCTACCGAAAAGGAGCATTAGCCAGAGTAAAGGAAAAATTCAGAATATGTAGTTTGAAACCATTGTGTTAAATAGAGCATTTGCTCCTATAGGAGCAAAAGCTCTATTTATCACAATGGTGTCATAAAGTGACTTTGACAGAGGTATAGAAAGGCGTATTTATGGAGGAAAGGGTTAATCATATAGATCTGATTCTACAGTGTCTGCCACAGCCAAAAAAAAATCATGCGTTCATATAACATTATGAATATTCAGCTAAAGACATTAAATTAACTGTTTACTCCATATATATTCATGCAAGACATAAAATATGAATATTAATTAGATGCTGTTTTAAAATGGCACATGAACACAGGATTTGTGGCCATTGCAGAAAGTGTAGAATTCTATATTAAATCATAAGCAAACAGAGAAGACCCTGATCAGATGGCTCCTGCAGGAGCCTTCTGATCTGGGTCGTCTCTGTTTGCAATTGTGTAGAAAGGCATATTTATGGAGTAAAGGGTTAATGATATCGTCATTTTCTTACATGAATAATAATCAGGTAAAGGGTAACTTTATGTATGCTAAGTTCTGGTTTCTGCAAAATGTTTCCCTTGTTATTCTTAATTTTTTCCCTATTTCTCTTCAAATATTTAATAGGCCCGGCTATTCTCATGTGGATCCCAACGCTTTGCATAGGAAAGCACTAATTTGCTGCAAGCAAAGAGTAAATGCTTGTGATTGTCAATACAGTAATGACACAGAGAACATAATTACAACAATTAAAACAAACTCTTATACAGGTAAAACATGCATACTAAAGTATTAAAATTGTTATTTCTCCACCAAACCCTATGTTGTGACCACTCTTTAGAATCGTCTCTTTCAGACGATTCTAAAGAGTGGTCACAACATGGAGTTTGGTGGAGAAATAAAGAAAAAGTTATTCTTGAAAATGTTTTAATTTACACATCTTATCTGGACCAGGTAAGCAGCTAAATCTAGCAGGGAATTCTTACCATTCATTCATTTATGACCCTTCTGATAACAGTTAATTCTTGACAACCTATTCAAACTGCTTGACATTCTGATCATAAGTTTGAAAAAGAATAAAAATATTTGTACCCTTATTCCACTTAATTATGGCCTGACTCGCATTTGCGAACAGTTTGGATCAAGATAAGATGCAGAGTAACTCAGATTCTCATCAGGATCCACGCTATTTGATACTCAGAACTTGATCAAATCTGAAGTAGTAAAATTTGAACCAGATCCAACTTCTGGCAGACATTATTTTTTCACTTCTGGCAGAATTTTTTTTCACTTTGAGCAAACATTATTTCACAGCTGGGTAAGAGTTAAGAGCCTTTTTATGCAAAATCAAGTGTAACACGTTTTTTGTAAATGTACAAAAGGACCTGAAATGCATCCACAGGATATAGATGCCCTTAGTGTGACCTTGACATTTGACCTAGCAACATAACATAAGTCTTAATTGTGACGCAACCTCAACCTATGGTGATCAATGGAGCAATTTTTTTCTGAATTCCAACAGTGTAAACCTTAGTTTTGACCTAGACATGAAATTACTCTTTTTTAACATTTGTACAGTAGAACATGTCTGAAGTGGCCATTCATTTATTAAACATACAACTTTTAAAAAGCAGGTGGTTGCTTAATGCAGTACAAAATTAATGCAGAAAGCTCCAATAGGATTGACCTGCATGTAGCTACCACCTGCCTTTCAGACCTCTATTAGATGGCTGCTTAAGACAGGTTCTACTGTATGTACAGATCTAACATACATAAGTACACATCTAACATAATATGTACACACCGATGGGGGAAACACTATACAAGTACAGCAAAATCTCCCTAATGTAACCACCCAAAATAGTCCTAAAGATGGGTGGTAGCTTAATGCAGGATAAAAGTTATGCAAATACTGCTGGAGCTTTCTGTATTACTTTTGTCCTGCATTACTAAACCACCTGTTTTTAAAAACATCTATGGTAATTAATAAGGTGCCTACTTTAACACTTTCTCTCATGTAAACGTGTTTTCACGCATCTGCCAACAGAGTAGACCCAGATCAGACGGCTTCTATAGGAGCCGTCTACTCAGGGTCTGCTCTGTTTGCTAATAGAATTTGAAAGATCTGTTTCTTTAGTTTCTAAAATGACTACTACAATGTTCCATCTTCAATATTTCATTAAAAATATTTTGACCGTGAATATTCAGTACGTATTGAAATTTGTAACAAACATAGAACAGGGAAAGTGTTAACACTTTCTGTGTGGGAAAAACAGTATAGACCCAGATGAGAGGGCTCCTAGATGATCCCTCGTATCAGGGTCTGCACTGTTAGTCAGGTTACACATGTCTTTGAATATGATCTGTCAGAATTTCGGATTAGTCCATTGGGAAATTGAGCATTTGAAAGGATTAAGTGGACTTGAACTTGGTGTATAACCCTTTCCTCCATGAATATTCATGTAAGATACTGGTATAAATATGTCATGAATATTAATTAGATTAATTGGCTATAATAGAACATGGACACACGAGTTTTCGGCCAGGGAAAAAACTGTAGAATAATATCTCTGTTTGCAAAGGCGTATTTATGGAGTAAACGGTTAAGTGTGTATGCTGTTGGTATAACTAGAAATGGTAGACACTGTAGAATCAGATCTATAGTATTACATATAAAGCAAACACAGCAGACCCTGATTCTGTGTACAAAGGAATATCTATGGACTAAAGGGTAATGGTCACTTAGACCGTGTTTTACTGTACAGTAACATGCATCTTGGGAAGAGATGGGCGGAAGTCAATATAGTAATTGTTGTTCAATGTTTTCAACACTTTAGTAACATTCTCTGCAACAAATCCCTCAGAACATTTTCCCTTAAAATTCTACTCAAAAATAATTGTCTTAGTGTCAAACAGTTTGAATCTAAACGAAATGCAGAGTTTCATCAGATATGGATCCAAACTGTATGCAAAGGTCATCACATTGTGGTCTGTATTGTTGAAAGAGTTCACTTTTTCTGCACTGAAGAAATTTCAGTCAGTTTAACCCATTCCCTCATGTTGACGCCTAACGTAGAAGTCACATTTTGAAACCATAGGAGCAAATGCTCTATTTATCACAATGGCTTCAAAAATATACAATTATGAAATTTACCTTTTTGCTAATCAATACTCTTTTTCTGTAGATTTGTTCATAAGGGAATGGGTTAAACATCAACAATACAATATCTTCTCTCAATGCAGACTATACAGTGTGTGTACAATCGGAGTGTCAAATAGTTTAGTTCTTTGACAGTTCATTAACTCATTCTCTCCTAAGCTATTTGATCCTTAGGAGCAAATGCTCTATTTATTACAATGGTTTCAAAATGTGAATTTTATAGAGGCGCAAAAATGTGTCACTAGGGGGAAATGTGTTAATTATGACTAGTCTAAATTAGATCCAATCTGATGCATAGATAATCATGAAATGGTCCACATGGTCAAGAAATGAAGACAAAAGTAAAATACTGACAAGTTATCTAATACATGAAATGCCTGTTGAATATATTTACACAGTATGTTAAATGTATTATTTGCAATATAAAAAATTATAACTTACTTACAATGGAAAGAAGAGATCTGTCCCAAACGTATAAACAAACGTCTAAGTTTGAGTTCATTTTCAAGAATTTGATTGGTCAGATTTTGAGCTATGCTCAAAATCTGACCAATCAGATGCTTGAGGATGAACTCAAACTCAAGCAATTTTTTTTTAATAATCTTGGTCCCCAGGGCTCCAGAAAACAGAATAATGTATTATTTTTTTTATTTCACAACAATGTTGTCTTCATTTCTCCAACACACCCATGGTTTGGTCTACTCATTAGAATCATCTCGTTGGGACCATTCTAATGACTGGTCACAACTATGGGTATTATGGGGAGATGTTAACCCATTCCCTCATAGGCTATCTTTAGATCCAACTACTTTGCATAAATCTACCAAAAAGGAGCATTAACTAGAGAAAGGGAATTTTTTTTTAGAATTTCGTAGTTTGAAACCCTTGTGGTAAATAGAGCATTTGCTCCTATAGGAGCAAATGCTCTATTTATCACAATGGTTTCAATAGGTGATTTTTACAGAAGTGTAGAAAGGTGTGTTTATGGAGGAAAGGGTAAGACATCTGTATCTGAACTATTACCAACATCTGGAGTTCTGAGATGTAGTTTGATAATATGTAAAAATTGCAAGTGATCCAATCTTCTGCATTGCCTGTACAAAAAACTTGACAGAAATATTAGCTCTTTCTCTTCCAGAAATTGTTGATAAAATTTGTTTTCAACTTCAATTTACACTGTAGTATTTCAAAGGCAGTGACTATTCTTACTAAACCATAAAAATAGCCTCAGACGCTATTCTTAAGGAAGTTCCATAATAATAGATAAAGTACCGCTGTACACTATTCTTACGGTAGTCAATGACTCTGTATGTTTTTATCAAATATGTCATGTATTTTCTTATACTTTTCTTTTTATTTCAGCAAGAAAACATCAAGACCTTGTCAGCTGTGAATAATGTTGGAATTTCCGCCATTTTCTATTGATTCCAATACCGTTGTCAGCTCTTTTTGGACTTCATTTACATCCCATGAACTAAACAGATTCATAAATAATTAAAGATAGCACTGTAGATCAATGACATCAATTGCAAACTGACTTATTAGTCGATATAGATTAAAGTAACACATTTGCGGAGTAACAATGCATTATCAAACAAATAATTAATATCTTGAATAAGCACAAACAATTTCAAATAATATCTTTATTGAATATCATACTGTAACCTATCATATTCAAAATTAATTATCCACAGCTGACAATTTCTTGAATGACTCCCGTAAAAATAACATATGGTGGTACTTATTTCTATTATTCGAGAACTTCCATCAGAAGCTGACCATTTCTTGAATGACTCTCGTAAGAATAACATATGGCGGTACCTATTTCTATTATTACAGAACTTCCTTAAGAATAGCGGCTTAAGCTATTATTATTGTACCGTAAGAATTAGTCACTGCCTATTTCAAAACCATTCAAACAGTTTGGATTCAGATGAGATGCTGAGTTTTCCTCACCTCTTATCTTGATTCAAATTGATTGCAATGGAGATCATAGCTCTACTCCTGGCACCGACAATTGAAATAAAAAGGATCCTCAAGAAATTTCTTGTTACTCATTATCCCATTTACAGCTTAACTATTAACCCTTTCCCAGTTCTATGTTTATTCCAAATTTCAATACCTACTGAATATTCATGGACAAAATAGTTAAAATGACAAATAGACGGCGGAACATTTCAGCCCTTTTAGAAAGTAAAGAAACAGATCTGTCAAATTCCATTAGCAAACAGAGCAGACCCTATCAGACAGCTCCTATAGGAGCTGTCTGATCTGGGTCTACTCTGTTTGCCAATGCATGAAAACATGTTTATATGAGGGAAAGGATTAACGAAGCTAAACCAAAATTAGCTTATTCAGTTATACCCTGTACTTTGTGAATAATCATGCAAGAATCTATCACTTCATGAATATTCAATGACTGAATTTTCATAATGGTATGTAAACAAAAGAACTTCTGGACTTTTAAAAAACTCTAAAATGACATCTATATTATTCCATAAGTAAACAGAGCAGATCCTCATAGACATCTCATACAGGAGCTGTCTAATCTGGGTCTACTCCATTTGCAAAGGTGCTAGAAGATGTATTTATCTGAGGAGTCCAAGGTTACAAAACTTCTGAGTCTGAGATCATTCTCAAGTATCTGGTTAGTCAGATTCTGAGTAAGCTCAGAATCTGACCAATCAGATGCTTGAGAATGATCTGAGACTCAAGTAAAAAGTTTAATAACCTTGGGGCCTGGTATAGGATTTAATGAATGTTTATCTCGTAAAATGCTCCAGTGATAATGCATAAACTTGACAAAATATACAAAGATTTAGCATGATAAAAGTATTTAAAACATGACAAGGCATTTATAAATGTACATCTCTATGAAATGCAATATTAATGAGTCATCGGTACAATTTTCGGTACAATTTCAGTGGTACTCAAAACTGCTATAACAACCATTAAAAGATCTCACACTAATATGTGAATTTCCAGCTGAACCTCTCTAAAGTGATCACTTTTCCCTTTCCTCCATTGATATTAACGTAAAAATAATGATAGATTAACCAATTCCCTCATAGGCTATTTTTAGATCTAACCTCTTAGAATCAATCTACCGAAAAGGAGCATTAACTAGAGAAAAGGAAAACTTTAGAATTTTGTAGTTTGAAACCATTGTGATATATAGAGCATTTGCTCCTATAGGAGCAAATGCTCTATTTATCACAATGGTTTCAGCAGGTGAATTTTGCAGAGGCGTCAAAAGGCGCCAGTATGAGGGAATGTGTTAAAACAGGTGACTGCTTAACCATTTCCCTGTTCTATGTTTATTCCAAATTTCAATACCTACCGAATATGCATTGACAAAATTTTTACAACGAAATATGGAAGGAAGAACATTATAGCCATTTTAGAAAGTAAAGAAACAGATCTATCAAATTCCATAAGCAAATAGAGCAGACCGTGACCAGACAGCTCCTATAGGAGCCATTTGACCTAGGTCTACTAACTATGTTTGCCAATGCGTGAAAAAACATTTATATGAAGGAAAGGGTTAATGGTGAACTAAAGTAAGGTGTGAAAATTATGCAGATGTCTCTGTGAGCTCTCTGCATACTTTTTGTCCTGCATTAAGCTACCACTGTCATACCGCTGTCACAGAGAGGGTTTACTGTATTTCATTTGCTTAGGTATTACTTTCTTGATAAAATCACTCAATTCTCTTGTGGTTTCATCTTTATGAATATTCATATAAGAAAGAATGACATCATAACTATTAATTAGATTATTTTTTATAATGGTGCATGAACACAGGATTGTTTTGCAATGGCAGAAACTGTAGAATCATATCTATATTATTTCATAAGCAAATACAGCAGATCCTGATCAGACAGCTCCTACATGAGCCATCTAATCTGGATCTACCCTGTTTACAAAGACATAGGTAGGGGTATTCATGGAGTTATGGGTTTAACCCATTACCTCATAGGCTATTTTTAGATACAACCTCTTTGAATAAATCCACTGAAAAGGAGAATTAACTAGAGAAACGAATTTTTTTAGAATTTTTTAGTTTGAAACCATTGTGATAAATAGAGCATTTGCTCCTATAGGAGCAAATGCTCTATTTATCACAATGGTTTCACAACGTGACTTCTACAGAGTCGTCAAAAGTCGTCACTATCAGGGAAAGGGTTTAACAGAGTTACTCGGAGCCTTCATTTGGGTCCAACTGTTTGTATAGGTCGTTACCAGTTGATCTACAGTGCTGCAAGTATCAAAATTCCCTTTGGTCTCATGATAAAGACAAACTTGATATATTATCCTTTATCATGGGTAGACATTAAAAGAAATTAAAAAAAATATCAACATCATGTGACATAGTATTTTCTTATAATATACAGTAGAACACCCTTAAAGCCAAACACTTATTAAATAAACATAAGGGTCTGCTTAATGCATAACAAAAGTCAGGCTGAATGTTCCTATGGGAGCATCCTGCATAACTTTTGTCCTGCTTTATGATAAGTCTATCACATATCTTAACCCTTTACCTGCTAGAAATGCCTTTTGACATTTTTGCAGAGAAGATCCAGATCAGACAGCTTCTGTTGCAGTCATCTGATGAGGTCTGCTCAGTTTGTTTACAGATTTGTATAGAACTGGCTCTACAGTTGTTGCCATGGTAAAAATGCCGTTATAAACATTTGGCTAACTTGTATCTGTACAGTCATTATTTCTTACATGAATATTCATCAGGTAAGGGTTAAAAAAGACACAGAAAAGTGATGTTTTTCTTTAAGAGGTCACTGTAGCTAAGTTTACCAGTAATTATAGGTTAAGAAAAAATAGTAAAGTTACAAATCACAGATATTTCATAATTATATACATTTTGTACAGTGGCATAATTTCCCGTTAGTTTCTTAAAACATGTACATACAATCACAACTAAATGGACAGTGTCATGGGCAAGAAGGACATACGGACATTCGCTCATTCCCCCTATAAGCTATTTTTTTAACCATCCTCTTTGAATAAATCTACTGAAAAGGAGAATTTACTAGAAAAATGGAAAAACTTTTAGAATTGGGTTGTTTGAAACCAATGTGAAACTGATTTCAAAAAGTAACTTTTAAATACATGTAGATGTTAAAATGTGTCGATATGAGGGAATGGGTTTAATAGAGGACAAAGATCTGCCCCTGCAGTGGTATGTAGCACAGGATAAGCATTTGTACTGCTGGCAGCAGAAGCATAAAAAATAACCCTTTTCCCGAAAGAAAAATCTTTCCACAACTTTGAAAACAGAGTAGACCCAGATCAGATGGCTCCTACAGGAGCCGTCTGATCAGGGTCTGCTCATGGACCAATATAGCTCCGATTCTAAAGTTTCTACCTGTCAGACCCAAAATGTCAGTGTTCATTCGGCATTATAAAAATCTAATTAGAATTCATGATGCCTTTATTTCTTACATGAATATTTAACCCTTTCCTTCATATAAATGCATTTTCATGAATTTGCACACAGAGTAGACCATGATCAGATGGCTTCTATAGGAGCCCTCTGATCAGGGTCTGCTCCGTTCCATTCCAATGGAATTTGATAGATGTTTCTTTACTTTCTTAAATGGGTACAATGTTCCACAAATTTCATAATAACTATTTTATCCATGAATATTCAGTGTGTATTGAAATTTGAAATAAACATAGAAAAGGTCGAGGGTTAACAGCTTAAGGGTTAGTGAAACAGCTAATCAACAGTAAACAGAGGGGACCCTGATAAAATATTTCAAATGCAGAGGTTGATCTATGTTAACCCCTTCCCTGTTCTATGTTTAGTACTCATTTCAATACCTACTGAATATTCACGGACAAAAGAGTTACAACAAAATATGAAAAGTGAAACATTATAGCCATGCTAGAAAGTAAAGGAACAGACCTTTCAAATTCCATAAGCAAACAGAGCAGACCCTGATCAGACGGCTCCTATAGGAGCTGTCTGATCTGGGTCTACTCTGTTTGCAAATGCCTGAAAACACTTTTATATGAGGGAAAGGGTTAAAATAGCTTGCCCTTTCCTCCGTGACACTGCTCAAATTATTCTGCACATTAAAAATTACATCAACCTCATTCATGCTTTGGCTTGGGACTGTCAGTATTTTGTATAAAAATCCATCAGCGGTCGGATTCACACCATTTCCACACCAAACAGTCTTGTTCAAGCCTTGACCCTGTTTACAATGAGTAACTATGGCAACATATTGCCACAATTCTAATCAGTGGTTAACATTTACCCTTCTTCTGAAGAACTGTCCATGATACTGAGTGTTACATAAATAAATGACAATTTAATATCAAGACAAGACACATTCACTCTGTTTTTGCTGGTCCATGTTACAAGGTGGGGTGGCTAAAGGAGGCTCATTGTCACTCCGTATTGACATGGCCCCGGGGGACAAGTTCCCCTCCTCTACAGAGGTTGACGAATCATCCAATTCTGTTGCCAGTTTTAATGTTGGGGGTGTCTGTTCTGCCAATTTAGCAAGCACCTGTATCTGTCCCCTTATTGCATGCAGAAATGGCTTGTATCCAACACTGTAGGGAGAAAAAAAAGCAATGAATGTGACAAAATCCTGCAACTGATACATGTGATCATGTTTAACCCTTTACTCCATAGATGCCTTTGCAAACAGAGTAGACCCATATCAGACAGGTCATGTAGGGTGTGCTCTGTTTGCTTATGGATGAAAGTGTGCAGAATTAAATTCCACACTACGGGAAAGTTCAATCATGTACAGTAAAACCTCTCTATAACGGACACTTAATTATGTTAATTACTTGGTATTCAGGGCAGGTGGCTGCTTAAAGCAAGGTGACAGTAAAACAGAACGCTCCTATAGGAGCGTTCTGTTTTACTATCACCTTGCTTTAAGCAGCCACCTGCATTTAACACAATATACTTAATGTAATTAAGTGGTCGTTATTGAGAGGTTTTACTGTATATTAAACTAAGGCTGTCAAAAGGTGCCAAACTGACTTTACCAACTCAGCTTTGTAAACCAGTAAAGAGCAAAGATTGCATGTCCTAGAGTTTAAGGTAAAATACATTGTTTTTTGAAGCGTGTTTTTACAGCAGCATTATTGCCATATATTGTCTGAAGCCAGTTACTGGCAGTACAATAAACACAATGTATTTTCTTCTTCAAGAAATGAGGAATTAAAAACACTACAACCCACATGTAACTACCACTCACCAATAAACTCAAAATTGTTATTAAATACTAAATCATTCAAATAATAACTTTTTTATTGAACCATTTACTCCATGAATATTTGTGTATGAAATATCGGTATCATAAACATTATTCAGATTATAATGCCATATGAACACAGGCAATTTTGGTCATGGCATAAACTGTAGAACAAGATCTATATATAATAAGCAAACAGAGCATGCTTATGTATGCTAGCTGTGTTTGCTTTATGTCTTATAATATGCTTTACTATTTGCTTGATTTTCATTTAATCCGATCTTATGCTTATTTTGCTATATGTTTAATGTTGATATTATGCCATTGTGATTCTATGTATGTGCTGTATTCAGTATGTGCTTGAAATGTCGGTGTTAAAAGCTCAGTCGAGCTTATGTTATCTGTTAATTATGTACCGACTTGTAAATAAATATTACTTGACTTGACTTGACTTGACTTGAGAGCAGACCCTGATCAGATGATTCATACGGGAGCCATCTAGGATTACTCTGTTTGCAAAGGCATTAAAAGCCTTATTTATGGAGAAGACTGTTAAGTTGGTCATGGCACTCAATCCTCTGACACCAGACAACTCCACTTGTTACATACACTTAACCCTTCGCTTGCTATTCACGTCAATATACCTACCTGTAAATAGTGAAGACCCAGATGAGACAGCTCCTGCAGGAGCTGTCTCATCAGGGCCTGCACTATTTACAAATTGATTGTGCAACCAGTGCACTCCACAGCAGTGATTGCACAGCGAAATACTTGTAGACAGTGAAGATATATGTAATTATACCACAGGGCATGGGTAAAGAAGGAGAAATGTATTTTTAAATTCAGCAAGAGAAGGGTTAAACATATACTTACCACTCTGTATCTGACCAGAGCTCTAGATATGACAGACCTTCCCTCATTCGACCAACAATTTCTAGTGGTGTGTCTGTCATACTGGCAGTGTTGATGGTGCGTATCACAGCTAGAGAGTCCCGTAAAACAAGAGCCAGGAGCAGGGCCCACTCCAGACAGCCTGCCTCTAGCATGATCTGGAACAGGTACCTACAGAAAGACGAGACAAATACAGTGAAACCTGTCTAACACATTTTTAGACCATTTCCTCATAGGCTATATTTAGCCCAAACCTCTTTGAATAAAATTACTGAAAAGGAGCATTTATTAGCAAAAAGGAAAAATTTAGAATTGTGTGATTTAAAGCATTTGCTCCATAATTAGAGCATTTGCCCCTATAGATATGCCTTCTAATATCTATGCAAACAGAGTAGACCTTGATCAGATGACTCTAGTATTAATTACATAAAATTTTATTTTGGCAGTGAACACAGGAATTTTTTAACATGGCAGAAACTTTAGAATCAGATCTATATTGGAGCCATCTGAGCTGGGTCTACTCTGATTGCAAAGGCGTATTTATGGAGTAATTGGTTAACTCTATTTGCAAAATTTCTTAACCAAAGTATTTCAATTCATTTTATTTTTATATCTTTTTCATGCCTCTCTATGTCAGACCATAATTATCAAGGACCACAATGAAATAAGGGATCATCTTACTTTTTTTGTGTCATACTTGATATTGATGTGACTGACATGGTTCATTAATTATTTCATGATGTTTATATAAATTGCTTTAATTATCACAATGTTGATATTTTTTTAACTGTATTGCTATAGTAACCATGTTACTTGCACAATATTGAAATAAATCTATCTATCTATAATGTTATAAGCCAACAGAGCAGACTCTGATCAGCAAACTTTATGCAAAGGCATAAAAAGGCACATTTATGGAGTAAAGGGATAGCCTATCATATTGAGAGAGTCAATCAAATATACTACATTTATACCAGACCTCATTTCCAGCTCTGATTGTTCAGGTCCCTTAATGGAAACTTCCTGCGTGAGCAACTCTAGTTCTGGGGAGAGACTGTCTATACTACTGCTGGAGTCGGCCAGAAACTCAAAGTCGCCGATCAGAGAACTTGAGTCTGATACCTCCATTGTGGCTAGACTACTGTCATCAGCTGAAATGGGAGACAGCATTATCAACCAGTTTTAAAATATGTCAGTCAATACACAGTAAAACTTGTCATAAGTGGCCATCAAAAAGGTCTAATTATGGGTTCATCAGGCAGGTGGTAGCTTAATGCAGGTCAAAAGCAATGCAGAAAGCTCCTATATGAGCTTTCTGCATTACTTTTGCCTTGCATTAAGCAACCACCTGCTTTTTAACTCCTATTTTCAGTAAAAGAATGGTCACTTAAGACAGGTTCTACTGTATTGAGAGTACGGCACAGAAGTACAACACTACAGACCTAACCCCTGCAGACCTTAACCCCTATTGCATGGTAAAAATGTCTATTCAAACTCTGTTCCGCTCAATTGTTACTTACTAGACTCCATTAACCCTTTCTTTCATATATAAACCGCATTTAACGCCTTTGCAAACAGAGAAAGTCCTTATCAGACAGATCCTACAGGAGCCATCTGATCAGGGCCTACTCTATTTGCTTATGGAAGAATATACACCTGATTCTCCAGTTTCTACCAGTACCAAATAATATTGCGTTCATATCCCATTTTAAAATTTCAGCTTATAGATATTCATGTCATTACTTCTTACATGAATATTAACCCTTCGCTTGCTATTCACGTCAATATACCTACCTGTAAATAGTGAAGACCCAGATGAGACAGCTCCTGCAGGAGCTGTCTCATCAGAGTCTGCACTATTTACAAGTTGATTGTGCAACCAGTGCACTCCATAGCAGTGATTGCACAGCGAAATACTTGTACGCAGTGAAGATATATGTAATTATACAACAGGGCATGGGTAAAGAAGGAGGAATGTATTTTAAAATTCAGCAAGCGAAGGGTTAAACAAAGAAAGGGTTAAGCTTTAAAAAATTTCAATTAAATTTAATCTGGTGGTTGAGACATTGCATCTAAAGCTCTTTAACCCTTTCCCTGTTCAATATACATGTAAGAAATAATGACATCATGACTATTCATTAGATTAATTTTAAATAAACATAGAACAGGGAAATGGTTAAAGCAAATCTGAGAAAATTTGGTCAAGAAATGGAAGTACTAGATGAGAAACAATGCATAAGGATACACAGAATTACAATGTAATTAATTAATGATTCATGTGTGTGTTAAAATATAACTAATTTAATTGTTCATGTGTCCATATTCATTGAGTTACAATACAACTGATTAATTGTTCATGTGTCCATATTAATTGAGTTACAATATAACTAATTAATGGTTCATGTGTCAATGTTAATTAAAATACAATATAACTAATTAATGGTTCATGTGTCAATATTGATTAAAATACAATATAACTAATCAATGGTTCATGTGTCAATATTGATTAAAATACAATATAACTAATCAATGGTTCATGCGTCAATATTGATTAAAATACAATATAACTAATTAATGGTTCATGTGTCAATATTGATTAAAATACAATATAACTAATCAATGGTTCATGTGTCAATATTGATTAAAATACAATATAACTAATTAATGGTTCATGTGTCAATATTGATTAAAATACAATATAACTAATCAATGATTCATGTGGAATATTGATTGACTTACAACAATGTGTCTGTAAGCAAAAGCTCTTTCCCTTCCTGGTCATTTGTAAAATAGAACAAGTCTTTTTCTACCAAATTACCAATACCAAACTATCTTGTGTTCAAATATTCAAGGATAATTACAGTACATGGTGTATATGCAAAAAAACACAAAGCAACTTTTAGGAGTACAATGGCAATCATAGTTAACTCTTTCAGTGCAAGCTACAAGTCATTAATATCCTTTGCAAACAGTGTAGACCCAGATGAGCTCTTTCATCTTGGTCTGCTCTGTTTGTCACGCTGCACTTTTATTTAAAAACATCCATGCATATTCAAGGTAAGCTTGATCTGTTTAAATTTGGAATAGTCCATTTGAAAGTTCAGCAATGAAAGGGTTAAAATAGCTAGAAAATAAGTCTAACCAGACCAATAGGTGTTGTTAAGTAAGCAAAGCAAAGCAAAGTGACACCGGTGTGCAACCAAAGCCAATAATAGACATTAACCCATTACCTCATACGCTATATTTAGACTCAGCCTCTTTGAATGGAGCAAATGCTCTATTTATCACAATGGTTTCAGAAAGTGTCTTTTACAAGTGTAAAAAGTTGTCAATATGAGGGAATGGGTTAAGCATCTGTTTCATGTCATGGGAAAAGAGGCACTTGAATATTAGCCAGCAGTTTAGACCAGTCTCAAGTGTTCAGTGCAACACTGCTGTAAATACAAACTATGGAGTAAATTTGTGTCAACCTTTGTAAGAGTCTGGACTAAAAAGAAACATCAAGTAACTTGGTGTCTCATCAGGATCCAAACTGTTTGATACACTGGTTGTGGCTTTGGAATGAAATGTAGAAAACATAACTTTAAGAAGAGGGCAGTTTTGCAAATTAGTTTTGTGCTTAGAACTAAATCTGCTATGCTGTATCATTAGGCATGAAGTATAGAACATCTCGGCATCTTTACTGGTTGTTAATCACAAGTAATCTGTCTGCACATTACCACTCAAATCAAAGCAGACTGTGGTCAGCAGCTATATTCAAACCCAGACGTGAGTTTGGGCCATCACTATTTGAACATGTACTTCTGTCCTCCTTTCCCATAACAATCATATAAGAATAAATGAAAGTGAAATAAAATGGAAAAATAACAATCAACACAAAAAGACAGATTTTCCAATGCATGGCATATTTAAAGAGACACTATATCTGACTTCAGTTATCTAAAGGCAGGAATCAACCTTTTACCTGTTCAGTATTCATGTATGAAATAGTAAATATTTTATTAGTTTATTTTTTATAACGATAGATAAAAACAGTTTCTTTTTACCTTGGCAGAAACTGTTAAATCACATCTTTATAATGTCATAAGCAAACAGAGTAAATTCTGATGAGACTGCTCCTGCAAAATCTGTCTGATCTGGGTCTATCCTCTTTGCAGAGGTGTGAAAAGATACTTATATCAAGGAAAGCACTAACCCTTTCCCTGATATAAACATGTTTTCATGCATTTGCAAACAGAGTAGACCCAGATCAGATGGTTCCTAGAGGAGCCGTCTGATCAGGGTCTGCTCTGTTTGTTAATAGAATTCGATAAATATGTTTCTTTACTTTCTAAAATGTCTACAATGTTCCACTTTCCATATTTCTTTATACCAATTTTTGTTAATGAATATTCAGTAGGTATTAAAATTTGGCCTAAATACAGAACAGGGAAAGGGTTAATTAAGATACCCACCTAAAATATTATCTTTTTAAATAAAAATAGTGCTGACATTCTAACCTGCAATTGGAAAATCTGTTAAATAAAAAGAGAAGAAAGCACCACTAACTTGACAAAAAGTTATTAGTGTTACTTTTCGCTGCCTGAGGTTTCAGTATAATATCATCTGACATCCCATTGGATATGAAGCTATCGACCTGCGGTAGCACATGTCCATGGGAGTTGTCCGCTGGCTCTGGTACAAGTGTGTCAGACTGGGTGTAGGAGGGGGATTGTGGGTCACTGTCAAGCAGGGTCAGAGACTGCAGACTAGATGTGGAGACTGAAATACATAAGTGCTAATATTTCAACAAAACATATTCCTAAAGTAAAACCACTCTAAACCAGATGTTCAATTCAGTATAAATATCTTAAATACACCGACAGGCTGAGAGACAGGTGGCAGCTTAATGCAGGGTGAAAGTCATGCAGAAAGCTCATCTAGGAGCATGACTTTCACCTTGCATTAAGCAGTCACCTGCATAAAAGTATGTTAATTCTTGTCTACAAGAATTCCGGTTAAGAGAGGTTTGCTGTATTCATACAGTGTACACCACTGTCCTAACACTTAGTTCAAAATCACACAGCCATCCATTTTTTTCTAATTAGTATGTTTCTTTTAACATCCTGCAATGAACTTTTAGGGGACAAAAATTCACTTGTCCGCTCGTCCTGCATGTAATTTTCTCTTCTTTGTCTATATTGCAGGACTAGTGAGTATTTTGTGTTGCCTTCTTTGTCTATATTGCAGGACTAGTGAGTATTTTGCATTGCCTTCTTTGTCTTTATTGCAGGGCGAGTGAATCTTTTAGAAATTGTTTGTGCCCTGACTTTTTAAATTCATTGCAGGAATGGAGAACTATTACTCGATTAATATTCATGCAAACAATAATGACAACATGAATATTAATTAGATCCATTTTTATAGCATACAAACACAGACAATTTTGGCCACAGTAAAAACTTTAAAATCAGATTTATATTTATTCATAAGCAAACAGAGCAGACCCTGATCAAACAACTCCTACAGGAGCCATCTAGTCTGGGTCTATTCTGTTTGCCTTTGGTGTATATATAGAGTAAAGGCTTACATCAAACCAGTCACTGTAATTTTAACCTGTTAATTTTGGAATAGTCCATTTGAAAATTCTTTGTTGTAAGGGTTAACCCTTTCCCTCATATTGACGACTTTTGACGACTCTGTAAAAGTCACTTTGTGAAACTATTGTGATAAATAGAGCAATTGGCACATTGGTTTCAAACTAAAAAATTCTAAAATTTTCCGTTTCTCTAGTTAATTCTCCTTTTCGGTAGATTTATTCAAAGAGGTTGTATCTAAAAATAGACCTATGAGGTAATGGGTTAAAGTGAACAAACCATACTGCACAACACATATAGACTATCAATGAGTCAACCAAAGACTGGCTGTGATTACAAATACACCAAGACCAAGATCAGCTGAGTCATCTAGTCAGTCTGCACTGTAATGTAATATTGCTGATGCTTACAAACTAGCCGGATTAAATGGTGTACACTTTGATCAAATACTGCCTCTCTCATCCTATGGCTGGTTGGAGCCTACAATGTTTTCAAAGTTACAAAGCAAACCCTAGTTGTCCTACAGCTCAAATGCTAGGAGGATGTATACCTACCCTTTACTATATTCATCACAAAAATCCACATTTAAGACAGCAATGTTTTACTTCCTGAAATCCATATTTTAAAATCATATTCTGACTTAATCCTTGCCCTGTTGAATATTCATATAAGAAATAATGACATCATGAATACTAATTAGGTTATTTTTTTATAATGGCATATTAACACAGGGCACTTTTGGCAAAGGCAGTAACTTTAACAAGGTTCCCACAAAACAGAAAAAATAAAATTCCCTGACTTTTCACTGACTTTTCCCTGACCGAATTCCAATTTTCCCTGACCCCATGTTAACAGAAGTTTAATTGGTCATCTATGAGCATGATCAATAAATGTTTGCCTCCGTCCTCCCCAACAGCCTATCCTTACCACCTCTCTCTTTATGACAACTATATATACAGCAGTAGTATTTTGATCATTTTAAAAATGTTTTTGACTTTTTCATTCTTAATTGCTCAATACTGAATGTAACATGCATGATGCCAAACATGTCCTAATATGCACCCTAAGTATAAAGTCTCTTGAATCTTTTCTACCTTTCTTAACCCATGACTCCATGGAATTTTATTAGAGACATCATCTACTATGAATATATAATTAAGTAAAAATTTATTTTTAAGCAAAGTTAAGAAATATTTTGGCAGTAGACTAAAGTAAAAATTCAGATTTATGATATTTTTGTAAGCAAACAGAGTAGACCCTGATCAGGCAGCTCTCCTACAGGTGATAAAATGTGTATCTATGGTGGAAAAGGTTAATATTTCACTTTTTCTGTGTAAGCTGAATTTTAAAATAGTCATATAGTGTGTAAGACACTGATATAGCATGCTATTAAAATGGGGTCAAAATTGGCCCCGCCCCAGGGCCGGCTAGTTTTCTATAGAAACACAGTGAAAACTGAAAATCTTCTCCTCTGATTTTCTGGTGAGCGATATTAAGGCCTTTAAGGCCCTCTTGTTTTGCAATTTAATCAAAATTTTGCATCACTTGGGATGTTTTTCCCAAATGGGAAAAATAGGTCCTTTTAACGGGTCTCTGTAGACACCAGAAAAAGGTCTGCATTTTCACTGTTTTCATAATAGCAGACAAAATATTGCTGCCCTTACAAGTGAAGACAGTACAGTAGAATGTCCAATATCTAGCACCGCTGCCCAGCCTGTCCTAAAAAGTGAAGACACTACAGTAGAATGTCCAATATCTAGCATTGCTGCCCTATTCTAGCACTGCTGTCAAAATGGATGCTGGAGTCTTGCAGAGGTGCCAGAATTCTCCAATTATTTTGTTTTAACAGACTTCATGACAGATATACTATAAAATTTGGATGTGAAATATACAAAGCTAATCAAAGATGTATAAAGATATTTGGTTTGGTCAAAAATGAAGAAACTGCCTTAGCCTTTTATTTTCATTCTTTCTTCTTTTTGACATATTTCCTCAACCCTCATCCTTTGGTTCCAAATTTCCCTGACTTTTCCCTGACTTTCGCCAAATTTCAAATTTCCCTGACCAATTAAAAAATTCCCTGACTTTTCCCTGACCTTGAAAAAAAACCTTTTTTCCCTGACTTTTCCCTGTCCGTGGGAACCCTGTTTAAGATCAAACCTACATTGTACCATAAGCAAACAGAGCAGATCCTGATGAGACAGCTCCTATAGGAGCCATCTGATCTGGATCTACTTTGTCGGCAGAAGTGTGAAAATGTGTTTATATGAAGGAAAGATTTAACCCATGTCATTATGAATATTAACTAAATACCTATCAACACATGAACTTTTGGACTTGGCAGAAAGTGTAGAATAAGATCTATATTATTTCATATTAAAGCAAACAGAGCAGAACCTGATCAGATGGTTCCTACAGTAGCCATCTGATCTAGATCTGCTCTATTTGCAAAGGCATCAAAAGGTGTATTTATCAGGTAACAGGTTAAGCATGACGTGACATCAGTCTCACAATCTGGCTATACTTACAAGCTTTTCTTTTAAGTTGCTGAAATGCAGAGAAGGACAAGACAGGATGTGGCCACTCAAACTGATGATGGAGATCCCTCACTGCAGAGACAAAGTCCTCCACTTTCCCTGAACGAAGCCTGCACAAAAAAAAAACATGAAAACACTTCACTTTATTTTTTATACGATAAAAATAGATGAAGAAAAACTTGCAATACCAGTAGACTTTTTAACCCTTTACTCCATGAATATTCACACAAAAATAAAGACGTCATCAATATTAATTACATGTATATATGAAGTAAAACTTATAGACTATTATCAATGATGTAACTACATGAAGGCCATGTTTAAAATTGAATAACTATCATTTATCCAGACAAGAGCAGCGTGCAGCCCCAACACTCATCTGATTTGGTGCTTGTCCACTGCATACACTTCTCCTCGAAGATATCTATCAACCTATGAAGTCTCATGTTGATACCTCTTATACTTTTTGATTAATCAGCTACATTAAAGTTTTGCATGCCAACAATGACGACACCAATGCCTACAACTACTCCAAGCCTACAAATACAACAACGCCTACAAACACGACAACACCTACAAACCAGTGATCACAGTAGCTCGACGTTTCTTTGAAACAGACTAGCTAAAAATAAATAACATACTTTAATTTCAATTCTGGACTTGACAAACCTAAAAATTTCAACAATGTTACTTCCATTTCTTTCATGTAATTATTATGACCAAAACAAATTATGAACAAGAGTGTTCGGAAGAACACATGTCACATGCTCGCAGCTGACACAAAAACTTATTGTTAGTATGAAAAAGGGGAATAACTAAAAAAATATTGATGCTAGAGTTGTTGCCCTTGTGCATGACACTTCCACTCATCATGCTTGCTTCATGTGTGAAATTTGAAACCTCTATAATGATTAGTTCAGAAATGACAGCCAAAAAAAGAAAGTGTGATGGACAGACGGACGGACGGAGACAGATGACGGAAAAGTGATCCCTAAGTGACGAACACAGACGGAGGGATGGACAGACAGACAGACAGTGACACACTGTCTCTCGGCAGGTGACACAATAAAAGTACAGTAAAGTTTTGCTAATACACAACTCAAAATACGTATAACTGGATTTTTAAAACAGGTGGTAGCTTAATGCAGGACAGTAGTAGCTTCCTGCTTACTATATTTGCGTAAGAAAGGTAAAATATAGTAGAACTAACGATCTCAGGGGTTCTAATTGTAACTTTTTAATTCTATAACCAAACGTTTTCGACCTACAATTTAGGTCTTCATCAGGGTAAGAAATAATGACATCAAGAATATTAATTACATGGTTTTTTGTATGGACACAGGAATTTTTGGTTCAGGCATAAACTGCAGAATTAAATTACATATTTTCATAAGCAAACAGAGCAGACCCTTATCAGATGGTTTCTACAGGAGCTGTCTGATCTGGGTCTACTCTGTTTGCAAAGGCATATCAATGGAGTAAAAGGTTAACAGACTCCAATGCTGATAAATTATGTGGTCACATTAGTGAGATTATAGTCTGCTCACCTTTCCTTCTTCAACCAAGCTACCAGTTGGAAGTCTCGAATATTTGCAGAAAAGTATCCGAGATCTCGCAGTCTATTTGCTGAGAGCAGTTTCCTGGCATGCCGACTCAGTATCATGTCTATATACACTTGGTCCGCTGTACTGTCCTGAGCTGGCCGAGGAGACGTTCTAGCAGTAATAAACACAAAGCTTACATTTGGCAGCTGTCCTAACATTAACTCAATCCCACCTAGACTAAATTTAGACTAAACCTCTCTTTAAATAAATTTACCGAAAAGGAGCAAATGCTCTATTTATCACAATGGTTTCAAAATGTGAATTTTATATACAAAAATGCGTCACTAGAGGGTAATGTGTTAAATTATTTTTATAAAGGCATATAGACATAGGAATGTTTGGCCATGACAGAAACTGTAGAATCATGTCTATATTATATCATAGCAAACAGGGTAGACCCTGATCAGATGACTCCTACAGGAGCCATATGATCTGGGTCTACTATGTTTGCAAAGGCACAGAAAAGTGTATTTAAGGAGTAAAAGATTAATTACAATCATTAAATTGTTATCTACCAGACTTACTTTCTGGACATAACCTGTCCTTCTGACTTTGTATGGGTCAGTTTAGGTTTCTCCTTCATAGTATCTCTAACGCCTGTGTCTGCCGTGACACTGGAGCTGCGGATACGTCCCATATTACTGACCCTGCTGAAGTTAAAGGCGTCTGTGTCTGAGGGGCTGACCTGTGGACTGGTGGTGTAGGTACCCGTCGTGGGGCTCACATGATTAAGGGCTAGGGGAGGAGGGGCATCTGCATCATTGGGGTCTAAAATTAAATTACAGAATTATAGAAATATTTTCTTTTTCCATTACAGATAATAAGTAAATCTGTTACCACAGTAGCCTTAAAATCATGGTTTTAAATTTCCTTTGAGGGTTTTTTTTTATAAAAAGAATCATTTTTAAATTCCAAAGCAGGTTGTATGATCATTACCAAATCACACATGCACAGATTCACATTAATGAAATTTCAATAAAGATTTGAAAGGAAAACATGACTAAACAACAGTCTGGACAAATAAAGTGTCTACAGATGGATGGATAGATGGACAGCCAAACTGATGAAGTGATTGCAATATAAACTCCTCCTCCAACTTCTTTGTGAGGGAATAACCCTTTCCTCCATAGGCTATTTTTAGACCCAACCTCTTTGAATGAATCTACCCAAAGGGAGCATTTACTAGAGAAAAGTAAAATTTTAGAATTTTGTAGTTTGAAACCATTGTAATAAATAGAGCATTTGCTCCTATAGGAGCAAATGCTCTATTTATCAATGGTTTCAAGAAGTGGTTATTACAGAGGCGTAGAAAGGCGTATTTATAGAGGAAATGGTTAAATAGGATATTAGTAGAAAATCATATATATAATTCTTTATAGATTTTAATCATGTATTCATATCTTGGATTCTTATGATTCTTTTATCTTATATCAAACAACAATACATAGATGTGTGGAAAAAATTTAGGACTACAAATATCCTACTAACAACAACTAGAGGAGAGTTATCATACTTACCTATTGCTTTTAGGAATCTCACTATGTCCCTGGCCAGATCCCACTGGCAAGCTTCCACTGCAGAGTCCAACAGCAAGGTGGCATGCTGAAACATTGGTTTATATATAACCTGAGGAACATTCTTGCAACACTCCACCCCCTATGATTATTAAATCATTATTGTACTAGAAATATAAAATAAGGAAATTTGAATAGTAAACTGTAGAGAATCAGATCTTACACAAGCAAACTGAGCAGACCCTGAACAGACAGCTTTTACGGGAGCTGCCTGAACTGGATATACTTTGCAACGGTGTGAAATGTGGGAATTTTCCTGCAAAGGGTTAAGATATTGCTGAACTCTGCATGCTATTAAGCTGTTGTCATTTGCAATACTTGTTATCTCCTAAAATTCTCAGAGGTATTTCCCTCACTTCTCCTAGTCAAAAGTGTGGATCCAAATTAAATGCCATGTAAATTGAAGTCTCACCTGAATCAAAACTGTTTGCATAGATTAACATATATTATATGAGTAGATTGCTTCCACATCAGCAATTTACCGGAATATATATTTCAGAAGAACGGAAAAAACTCAATCAAGGGAAGCAACTCAGAATGGGTCCATACTACTGGAATCTGGAGTTGTCTATCTAAACTCTTGTCCAATCAAGCAATGCTATAAGAAACTTACCTTATAATGCACTTACAAGATATGAGAATTTTATACACTGTTAAAGTGGATGATAAAATCCAGTATATGTGGATGAGTGCCAAACAAAGGAGAGCTTGATCAGATATTGCACCTGGTCTGGGTCTACACTTCCTGCTAATATCAGTAGACAACTTTTTAATTGGCATGGCTCATTTTGTTTCAGTATATGTAACAGAAAATATGGAAAGCAACTTGCACTGTATCCTTCATTTGACTGTTTAAGCTTTCTGTATGAAATTACAATTTCAACTCACAAATTATAGTTGAATTTCCATTTTGCTCTTATATTACCTGTCTACTGGCCATGGGCTTTTCAAGGTTCTGTAAAATGATCAGGTATGAAGCAGCAGTCTCCAGCTTCCCATTGATAAGGCACTCCTGAAAGTTAAAATACAGTGAGGTACAGTAAAAACTCCTCTACACAGTAATCACTTTATAAAGGCATGTACAGTAAAACCTCTCTACAACGGTCACTAAATTGTGTTAATTAGTTGGTATTTCGGGCAGGTGGCTGCTTAAAGCAAAGTGAACGTAAAACAGAACGCTCCTATTGGAGCGTTCTGTTTTACATTCACCTTGCTTTAAGCAGCCACCTGCATTTAACACAAAATACTTAATGTAATTTAGTGGCCGTTATAGAGAGGTTTTACTGTAGATGCCTTTAAAAGTCTGTGGTTTCTTTTACCTCATATGAATGCCTTTTCACGCCTTGGCAAACCAAGAGTAAACCAAGATCAGGTTATGTCCAGAAAGTAAGTTTGGTAGATAACAATTTAGAAGTCAAGATTAACCGCTTACTCCATAAATATGCCTATCTATGCCTTTGAAAACAGCAGACCCAGATCAGACAACACCTGTAGGAGCCATCTGATCAGGGTCTGCTCTGTTCACTTAAGAAAATACCGGTAGTCCCAATTCTACAGTTTCTGCCATTGTAAAACAATCCCATGTTCATAATGCATTTTCAAAATTCCGCTAATTAATATTCATGCCGTCAGTATTTCTAACATGAATATCCATGAGGGAAAGGAAACGTGTTTTCACGCATTTGCAATAGACTATAATACTCTGTTTGCTAATAGAATTTGATAGATCTGTTTCTTTGCTTTCTGAAATGGCTACAATGTTCCACCTTCCATATTTCTTTATAACTATTTTGTCAATGAATATTCAGTAGGTATTGAAATGTGTACTAAACTTAGAACAGGGAAAGGGTTAAAGTAGGACACATTTAAGCTATAGGAGCTTTCTCAATTAACTTTTGTCCTGTACTAACTCTTACAATGCTGAGTTTTCAAATGCACTATTCCAAAATTCAAACAGGTCTAGCTTATGATGAATATTTAGGAAATTTTCTAAAGAAAAGTGTAACATGACAAACAGTGCAGACCCTCATGAGAGGGCTCCTCTAGGAGCTCTCTCATCTGGGTCTACACTGTTTGCAAACGACATTAGTGACTCGTGTCCCACACAATAATGGTTAAGCTACCACTAGCCTTTATGACCCAATATCAGCATTCTTTTTGGTGGTCATATTACTGTATATAGCGCACCAAATACTAAACTGACCTCACACAGAAAGACAGAACAAGAGTGTTCAAAGGAACTCATTTGTCACCTGACTGAAGTGAAAGATGATGATTAGAGAGTAACTACAGACAAACAGACTAATGACGGACAAGGGATCCTTAAATGTTTCCCTGCCTTACAGCAGGTAACACAAGATCAGACAGGCTGAACTGCATACTATACATAAGTGCCATTATAAGAGAGGGGTGAAATGAAACATCCATAGCAAACCTGGAAAGCCTGTGCCAATAGACATGATGGTTGATGGTTGCGAAACAGTGTCACTAAACACTACTTTCAGGTCTAGCACAAAGAGATTTGAAAATTTCTGTAATCATGACTTAATAGGCTTTTAGATTTTAACAATGACTTTCAATTCTATGCTGTACCTCAAACAGGTCCTTTGGATTCCCCACTACTGTGAACAGATGGGGCCAGAGGGCCACTTCTGTCTTCCTGGCACAGTGAACAAATGTGAGAAGGTACTCTGGGAACTCCTGGATAAACGCAACAACCCTCGGCAGTAAGGGATCTGCAATACAAATAGAACAGTATGTTTTAACCCTTCGCTTGCTGAATTTTAAAATACATTTCTCCTTCTTTACCCATGCCCTGTTGTATAATTACATATACCTTCACTGTGTACAAGTATTTCGCTGTGCAATCACTGCTGTGGAGTGCACTGGTTGCACAATCAACTTGTAAATAGTGCAGACCCTGATGAGACAGCTCTTGCAGGAGCTGTCTCATCTGGGTCTTCACTATTTACAGGCAGGTATATTGATGTGAATAGCAAGCGAAGAGTTAAGTCCTGTTTTAAGCCTTTATGTAAAAAATATTTGTAAAAGAATTCATGACATAATGAACATTTTATTAATAATATATTTTTATTATTACATATGAACTCAGCAATTTTCATTATTAATTCTTATAATGGCATACACATGTATTACCACAGGATATTTAGTCCATATATAGTAAAAACTGTATAATCAGATCTATGTTATTTTACAAGCAAACAGAGCAGATTCTGATCAAATCAATCCTACAGGAGCTATCTGATCTGGGTCTACTCAATTTACAAAGGTGTCAAAAGTGTCTGTACGAAGCTCTGTTTGCTTATCATATGGGATAATATAAATCAGATTCTGCATTTGGCAAAAAATTGATGGGTTCATATGCCTTAATATAAATTCATCAAATGAATATTAATGTCCTTATTTCCTACATCAATATTCATAAGCTAAAGCGTTAAGGCGGGGAAAACTTCAGCTCTGTTGTTACCTGGAATGGGTTCTTTGGAGGTAGCCTCAGCTTCAAGCACTTCATGCAGGAGAAGCTCCAGGACATGGGGAAAGTAGGCAAGCTCTGTACAACAGTAGGCAAGCTCCAGGGCATTCACACCCAGACTGAAATAATACAAACAACAGTAAAACCCCTCTAAACCGGACATTCAATTTAGTATAAATATCGGTCTTGGAGACAGGTGGCGGGTCTGCACTATTTACAAATTGATTGTGCAACCAGTGCATTCCACAACAGTGATTGCACAGAGAAATAATTGTAGACAGTGAAGATATATGTAATTATACCACAGGGTATGGGTAAAGAAGAAGAAATGCATTTTAAAATTCAGCAAGAGAAGGGTTAGAATGTTAAATTGTTTGAATCCTGATAAGATGTAGAGTTTCTCACTGATTCTAGCACTGATTATGAACTAATATCATACTTACTTCCTTCTGAGAAGCTGACGCAAGATATGTTGAAGATAAATCTGACTCTGAAATATATTAAAATAAAAACGATAAGCCAAGAATCATGGAGATAAAGGGCACTCAGACATTTGAAAATAGTGTTGATCCAGATCAGCCAGTGCATCTGATTGGAGATTTTGCCCTGGGTCTAAACTGATTAAAAATGTGTGTATGCCCATATTATCATAGTTTTTATCCAATAAGCAAATACAGTAGTCTTGTTTAGCTATTACACTCACTCAAATAAGTACAATTCTGGATTTTTAAAAGCTGAATGCAGGACTACAGAGTAAAGACTTAAAACTTTATTATGACTGGTCATATTTAGTCAGTCGCTGCATTGAAATATGACCTTCGTCTGGGTCTGCATAACTTGCTTATTATCCGATTTAACCCCTTTTCCTCTGACATAAATAATTATTCAAGAATCTATAACTTCATGAATATTCATCAATCAATTTTTTTTAATGGTACCTACAGTGACACTTTTGGCCATGACAGAAAATTTAAAACAGTTTTATATACATATAGTTCCATAAGCAAACAGGGTCAACCCAGATCAGACAGTTCCAACAACAGCTGTTGATCTTGATCTACTCTGTAAAGGCATACAAAGGCCTATTGATGAGGTAAAGGATTAACAAGAAGTAACATTGTCTGCGAAAAATTATTCTTTGCTTCAACTCTTAACCCATTCCCTCATAGATTATTTTTAGACCCAACCTCTTTGAATAAATCTACCCAAAAGGAGCATTTACTAGAGAAAATGAACATTTTAGAATTTTGTAGTTTTGAAACCATTGTGGATAAATAGAGCATTTGCTCCTAAGGAGCAAATGCTCTATTTATCACAATGGTTTCATAAAGTGACTTTTACAGAGGCGTAGAAAGGCGTATTTATGGAGGAAAGGGTTAAAGTACATTTTTTGTCTTTGCTTTTAAAAATTCGATGTCTAATTGTTCAACAGCTTGGCTCCTGTAGAGACACTGATTTACTTTGGAATCTCTTCAGGATCCACATGCTTTGAAAATATCATCATAAATTGGCCCATAGTCATTAAGGATTAACCCTTTTCTTCATACAAACGCCTTTTCATGCATCTGCAAACAGTGTAGACCCAAATCAGATGGCTCCTAAAGGAGCCGTCTGATCAGGGTCTGCTCTGTTTGCTGATGGAATTTGATAGATACTTCTTCAGTTTCTAAAATAGCTACAATGTTTCACCTTCAATATTTCATTATAACTATTTTGTCCATGAACACTCAGTAGGTATAGAAATTTGAAATAAATATAGAACAGGGATAGGGTCTAATAAACTTTATCCCCTAATGATACTGACTCGATCATGTTTGCCGACACAAGTACTTACAGTTCTTTCTAAAACGCAATAGGGCAGGTCATGAAGGTTTACTCCCGACGGGTACAACGTGGGAGAGGAATACTTAAAGGTGAGGGCATCACTGGCAGCTCCCAGTATCACCGCCTCCTCAAACAAAACCGCTGAAAAACACAGACAAATAGACCTGCAATCAAGCATTCTACCAAAAAGAAACAAAAACTTGTACATCTCAAACAATACATTGGGAAGCTAATTTCAAAAATATATTATTAACCTTAATATATGATTAACTTTTAAAATATTGGAGTGAGTGATTGAGATGGATTTTACGGCACTGCCACACTGAATAGGTCATATAGCGCTGATGAATGATGAGATGACATATTGGAGATATTGGTATTTAAGTATTTGCTTGCTTAGAGCTAATTTATGACAACTTATGCTAATAGTTTAGATCTAGATAAGATGTCAAGTAACTTGTAGTCTCATCATGATCTATACTTGAAGAAAAAAATTCATAATGGCAGCATATGGCAATTTTTTATGATAACAATTACTTCGCCTACAGAGAGTTACAAAGTTTAAACATGAATACAGTAAAACCCCATTAATGCGACCACCTAAAATAGGTATGATTCTGGGTGCTAGATGCAGGTGGTACCTTAATGCAGGACAAAAGTAATGCAGAAAGCTCCTTACTTTTTGTCCTGCATTAAGCAACCATCTGCTTATAAAGAACCTCATGTTTATTCATTAAGTGGTCACTTTAGAGGGGTTCTACTGTATCTAATTACTTTAGAATGACTAAATACCTGTCCTTATAACATCCTACTAATGCTTTAAATATTCAAAATAATCTCAGACAGTACTTGTAGATGCAATCTAATCATGTTTTATTCTGTTTGCTAATGAAATAATATTGGTCTGGTTCTGCAATTTCCGCTACAGCCAAAAATTCCATTACAGTAAAACCCCGCTAATGCGACCACCTAAAAGAGGTATAATTCTGGGTGCTAGATGCAGGTGGTAGCTTAATGCAGGGCAAAAGTAATACAGAAAGCTCCTAGAGGAGCTTTCTGCATTACTTTTTCCCTGCATTAAGCAACCACCTGCTTATAAAGACAACTATGTGTATTATTAAGTGGTCGCATTAGAGGGGTTCTACTGTATCTATATGCTGTTTTAATAAACAAAGTTATTAATTTAAGAAGTAAAAGGTTAGCTTGCTGTACTTAATTATCTATTAGTGAACTAACTGACAAGTTAGGAAACCAACCTAAAGGGTAGATGTCAACTTTGAATGGCAGCATGATCCTCTTAGACATGAAATTGTGAGCCTGAGTCTCATTCCGGGGAAATAGCGGCAGCCACACCTGTAGACAAAATAGAACAAGGTACTTTTTATTTTCTTTCCACAATAAAAGTCCAAGATAGTACGAGTATGTAGAAAACTTAGATATTTTCTATACTTTTTCTGCAAAACCCTATCAAATGCCTGTCAGAGGCAATTCCAAAGAATACCAACAAGATGGGATTTGACCGAGAAATCAGAAACTGAACCCTTTCCTCCATAAATACGCATTAATATGCCTTTGCAAACAGAGTAGAGCTAGATCAGATGGCTCCTGTATGAGCAGTCTGATCAGGGTCTGCTCTGTTTCCATATGACATAATAGAGGCTATTGCTTCAAATAGGCCGATTTATTACTGGCTAAAATGGTAACGTGTTTATAGTTTAATCGTAAGCCGGTGTCCAGTAGCACCGGTAGCCGGTGTTTCCTTAAATTTCACAACATTGGTACATCGGGTCAGATTTCGCGCCTTTATCTTCGATCCAGAAATAATTTGTAATTTCACAAAAAACGCCGTAATGTCGATACATTAAAGACGTGGATGCAGTAGAATAGGAAGAGAAAGCGTCCCTTATCAGTCGATCGCGGGATCGGCGCGCTGCGGAGTGCAGTCATGCCCGAGACGATACAGTTTGCACCCAGACGTTGAAGTGGGTGGGGTACAGTATAGTTGATTCCGATACAGGTTGGGGCGGCAGGGAACCGCCGGAGATTTATAGTAAGCCTCAGACGAGGCTGCTTCTGGTAAGGTTTTCTAGGATTTACAAACGATCTAGGGAGTTCTCACTATAAAAATATAGAATTCTAGATCCTTCCTCCCTGTTGCGGCTCTAAGATGCGCTGATGATAGGATGATTTTGCATGCATCAGATGATAAATTTGTGGATCCATGAAAATTTGGTCCGGGGATTATATTCATTTCGCCATGCTTTTAAAAAGGGACGTTGAGCAAGTGCCTGCCTCGTCATTTCAGTTTAGTATCGTCAATGAGCTGTAGGACCGCATGCTAATTTTCTACTGGGACATGGTTTAAACCGAAAGTAGATTGACGTCACCATTTAGAGTACACAATTGTGAACTACATTCAGTGGCGATGTGGTGTAAAGGTAACACGTTGGATTTAGGATGCATGAGTTGTTTGGCTTGATTTTTTGTAGACACGAAAATATTTAAAAAAAACAAAAAAAACAGCTGAAGCATAGTAGAACAGAAATGGTAAAAATATCTGTGAGTGGACTGATACCTATATACTATTATATTTTCAATTGTTTTTAAAAGAAAAACCTGAATTTGCTACAGAATTAGTACGGTAGATTGGCACTGATACAGTAGGTAGTCTCAGTCAATAGGTTTATTGGATTGGTGAACATACCTTTTGATGAATATTTCAGAACGAGAGTTGATGCAACCAAAAAAAATACTCGTATCTTTGACTGAGAATGACTGTTCTAGCTTCTTCTTAGCAATTGTTGTCGCTCAAGCTCATGCTAGATATATTTATAAGCAGAATTCATAAACATGCTCTACCAGGTCCGTCTGTTATTGTTATATTTATAACTCATGGCCGGGTTACAGTTTCTATCGTTGTAGGTTGGACCATGTTTGCATGGCCAGCAAGGGCCCCTACAATCGGCAAATTGCCAGAGAACAGGTATTCTGTCAGTTGAACAGGACGTGAACCAGAATATGTCTCAGAGATTTTGTATATGTTGCACATTAATTTTCTAGGATGTTACACTAGCAGAATCCCCAGTGAAGTTTTGATGCTTGGTTTCATATTGAAATATATATCCTGACTCAGATATAGTGACAGAATTATACGAGGGCTTTCAGTTTGGTTTTCCGCTAAGTTATTAGGGTCATAAAAAGAAATCCTAGAAAATTCCAAACTATTGTTACTCTGATTCGGGATATCTTGAAGCATAAACATAGTATCACTTTATGGGAGTTGCAGTCATTGCTAGGCTCTATGAATTTCGCGTGTCTGTCTGTTGTTACAGGGCAATCATATTGTCGGAAATTGTTCATGCAACATGCGGGTTTAATAGCCCACATCACCAGTCAACTAAAAAAGGAATGAGAATGGATTTAAAATTGTGGTTAAGTTTTTTCCAAGAGTGTAATGGTATCTCAATTTTATAAGACGGATTTTGCAAAAGCAGATGTTTGCTTGTTTACAGATAGCTCTCCTGCCAAGGATAAGTGCTTTGGGGCATAATTTCACATTGGGGCATGGTTCAACAGGGATTAACTGAGGACATACTTTTGTGGAGTGCATGTATTTTCCAATATTGGTAACAAGGTATCTATATATATTTGGGGCAAATGGTTGGTGAATAAAAAAGCTGTCGAGATGCGAGCCGACAATAAGCTATTGTGCAAGTCATCAATAGTCAAATATCCAAGCCAACTGAGTTGATGTTTTTAGTTAGGGCACTTACTCTATAATGTCTTAAGCTCAATACTTTCTTAGGGCAGATCTCGTAGCAGGAATCCACAAAAGCACTGCAGATAGTCAGCGTGGTGTAGGGGTTATAACGATGGACTAGGAAACGTGAGGTCGTGGGTTCGATCCTCGGTGGAAGCTGAAAATTTTCTCATTTTCAGATGGAGAGCACAGTTTGTCTCGTTTTCAGATGGAACGCTTTGACACATGGCACTGGAGGCAGATCAGCATCTGGTTTCAGTGCTGAGCCATCTATGGAACATTTTCGAATTGGAGCCAGACAGTTTTTGAGAGCTGGCGATGCCTAGTCAGTGTAGAACCAGGCCTTGGAGCACTTTACTTGTTTCAGAGATTCCAATGTTGTTGTTTTATGTTTGTTTTTTCAGACATGGCCAGCACACCTCTCACAGTAGGACATGCTTCTATATTATGTGTTTCATGAGGGGAATGCATATAGCACAGCTAATAATTACCTGTCAGCGTGGTCTAAGGGTTATAACGATGGCCTAAGAAATGTGAGGTCGTGGGTTCGATCCTCGGTGGAAACTTTAGAAAGAATTTCAGCACTCCATTTTAGCATAGGGTGACTGTATGCCAGATTTTGCACCTGTAGTTTATACTAATTTCGTATGATGTTTATAATTTGTGCTGAGCTTACTCATGTCTGTTACTTCAATTATGAATCAATTTTATTTTTTTTGGACAGATTATACATTTGCATGTTTTGGTTCATTTTGGGTTGGGGAATTAGTGGAGGGTTCTCCAAATAATGACAAGCCAGTGCTTCTCTTTGATATATATCATATTATGACCAATGAATCATTTCAAGTTATATGAGTATATGTAAGGTTTGCCAAAGTATCCTGATCATAGTTACCTGCTCTGCCATTACAGTGATGGTTCTACTTTAACTAGCTATCAATTTGGTGCTGTTTTGAATAAGGTTGTTTGACAGCTAGGGTTGAGTGTTGCTAACTAGCCTAACTATAAAACTCATTGACTTCACATTGGCACTGCTATATGGTTATACAGGCAGGGTGTTACAGAGCAGATTATCAAACAGATGGGTTGATGGTCTACCAATACATTTAAGAGATATATAAGATGAAGCGTTGAAGTGGGATGATTATGTTTATTCCATATGTGTATAGGTTTAGACCCCTTTCTGATGCATACATGAGATATATTTCAGATGTTTGGACAGTCAGAGATTCATGCTTCTGATGCATACCAGAGATATATTTCAGATGTTTGGACAGTCAGAGATTCGTATGTCTATTGGGCATAGATTCGGGCAGTTTTCTGCAACAAGTATGAAAAACTAGGTGGGATGACTATATTTCACATATGTATAGGTTTAGACACGGATGTTTGGATAGTCAGAGATTTGTATGTCTATTGGGCATAGAAGCAAGCAGTTTTCTAAAAAAAACAAGGGCATGTTGTATTGCTATGCAAGACATGAGTCCCCCACCGGACTAAAAAAAAACCCTCTGCTCTCCCCACCCCACCTACCCATGGTGTGGTTGACCATGGTATATACATGACCACCTGAATGGTATTAGTACCTACTTTCATACATTAAATCTGTAAATAAAAAGTTATTGTCCTGACAAGAAAATATGAAAAAGGGGAGTAACTCCAAAAATATTGATGCTAGAGTTATTGCCCTTGTGCATGACACTACACCTCATTATGCTTGTTCCATATGAGAAGTTTCAAATCAATTGAACCAGTACATAAAGAGTTATTAACTGGACAAGAAATATGAAAATGGGAATAACTCCAAAAATATAGATGCTAGAGTTATGGCCCTTGTGCATGACATTACCCCTCATCATGCTTGTTCCATATGTGAAGTTTCAAATCAATTGAACCAGTAGATAAAGAGTTATTGTCCGGACAAAAAATATGAAAAAGGGGAATAACTCCAAAAATATTGATGCTAGAGTTATGGCCCTTGTGCATGACACTACTCCTGATCATGCTTCTTCAATGTTTGAAGTTATAATGAATTTGGCCTAACTTTGTAGGAGATATTGCCCGGACACGAAGCATGACAGACAGACTGACAAGAAAATATGAAAAAGGGGAATAACTCCAAAAATATCGATGCTAGAGTTATGACCCTTGTGTATGACACTACCCCTCATCATGATTGTTCCATATGTGAAGTTTCAAATCAATTGAACCAGTAGATAAAGAGTTATTGTCCGGACAAAAAAATATGTAAAAGGGGAATAACTCCAAAAATATTGATGCTAGAGTTATGGCCCTTGTGCATGACACTAGCCCTCATCATGCTCCTTCAATGTTTGAAGTTATAATAAATTTGGCCTAACTTTGTAGGAGATATGGCCCGGACACGAAGCGTGACAGATGGACTGACAAGAAAATATGAAAAAGGGGAATAACTCCAAAAATATCGATGCTAGAGTTATGGCCCTTGTGCATGACACTACTCCTGATCATGCTTCTTCAATGTTTGAAGTTATAATGAATTTGGCCTAACTTTGTAGGAGATATTGCCCGGACACGAAGCATGACAGACAGACTGACAAGAAAATATGAAAAAGGGGAATAACTCCAAAAATATCAATGCTAGAGTTATGACCCTTGTGTATGACACTACCCCTCATCATGATTGTTCCATATGTGAAGTTTCAAATCAATTGAACCAGTAGATAAAGAGTTATTGTCCGGACAAAAAAATATGTAAAAGGGGAATAACTCCAAAAATATTGATGCTAGAGTTATGGCCCTTGTGCATGACACTAGCCCTCATCATGCTCCTTCAATGTTTGAAGTTATAATAAATTTGGCCTAACTTTGTAGGAGATATGGCCCGGACACGAAGCGTGACAGATGGACTGACAAGAAAATATGAAAAAGGGGAATAACTCCAAAAATATTGATGCTAGAGTTATGGCCCTTGTGTATGACACTACCCCTCATCATGATTGTTCCATATGTGAAGTTTCAAATCAATTGAACCAGTAGATAAAGAGTTATTGTCCGGACAAAAAAATATGTAAAAGGGGAATAACTCCAAAAATATTGATGCTAGAGTTATGGCCCTTGTGCATGACACTAGCCCTCATCATGCTTCTTCAATGTGTGAAGTTATAATGAATTTGGCATAACTTTGTAGGAGATATGGCCCGGACACGAAGCGTGACAGACGGACGGACGGACGGACGGACGGACGTACTAACAGTTGTGTGACTTTTTCCTTTGATCTTTTCTTGTGTGACTAGTCCCACAAGTAAAACTATTTTTGGCTCTAACTTTGGAATAGAATGATCTGGAAGCTAACCCTTACCCTAACCCTATGTCCCACAACTGGCCAGGTTAATGTCACAAGAAATGGCCAGGTTAATGTCACAAGAGATGGCCAGGTTAATGATTTTACTTGTGCGACTAGTTAGAAAAAGTCACACAACTACCCTTTGGTGAGTGCGGACGGACGGACGGACGGACGGAATTGAGCAAACCTATAGTCCCCCAACCGGTAACCGGTGGGGGACTAATAAGGGCAAGAAAATAAGTGCCAGGAACATTAGGTGGTTTTACTACGGACATGCATTGGAACCAGCTTATGCATAAAGTACAATATCTGGCTGTCTTTAACCACAACCTTTTGGGTGATCGTGCTCTATCTAGGTTCCAATGACTTGACATCTGTCGTTCCTGCAGTTTAAGAACTGCAAGTAATTTTACTCTACTTACAAGACTGTCCTGGGACAGTTCATCTATTCTAGTGGATAAAATGGAGAGAAAAAAGTTGTTACATTGGGAGGTGTTTCATGTCTCATGAGTACATAACTACTGATACATTGGGGATTTACTTTGGAGATGATGTGCATTTGTCCAATGTTGGCAATGTGTTACTTCTAGAGTTTGAAGAAGTGTTACGTTACGTCATTTGTGCTATTCTACAGATCAGTATGCATGGTGTTTTTATTTTTACAGCTTGTACATGTTTCTTTATAAAGATGTTTGGCTGCAGTATAATTTCATTAGTAAAGTGCCGGGTGATAGTCTGCTTTCCGTCCGAACGACCGCTCAGCCGACTACATTGCTCCCCTGGTCATTGAGTCGTTCGCCTACAATGTTGAGTGCTGCTGACATGTGGTGCAATCATGCAGCCGCAGTGCCGGCTGGTTACCTTCACAGGTACCCATTTGACCCCTGGGTTGAGAGGAGGTGTGTATGGTATACGCTGAAATGCGTCTCTGAAATTTCCGGGAGGGACTGGAATTTGAGCTCCGGACTGATAGTCTGGCGTGTTACACTAGACCACCGCATATTAGAATAATTTCCATTCAGCAGAACATTATGCATCGTTGTAAAGGTATTTTACCATTATGGTATGTGTATAACAATGTATAACATACTTGATAATCAGTAATAAGATGCTAATACGGAATTTTGGGGCGAACAGTGGTTCGTGTGGCGGAAAATTCCGGAGAGATGTATTGATTTATAATGTTTATTGGTTATTATTATTGAAAATTATTGCTCATTTGTGCAATGTGGAAAAGGAACTGGCTGCCGACCGATCCATTATGTTAGGAATGCCACAGGGACTGGTACTTTGGCTGGCCGACTGATCCAGTGATTGATCCTAACGCTGGGTTTGTCGGTCAGTATTTGGCTGGCCGACTGATCCAGTGATTTATCCTAACGCTGGGTACGTTGGTCAGTACCCTCCATATGAGGAAAACATCTGTGGAGGGTAGGGAAGGGGGTTGGTATAGGGATTGGTAGGGATTGGACCCTACCGGAGGTGGCCATGGGGATTGGACCCCAGGCCGGAGTGGCCATGGGGATTGGACCCCAGGCCGGAGGTGGCCATGGGGATTGGACCCCAGGCCGGAGTGGCCATGGGGATTGGACCCCAGGCCGGAGGTGGCCATGGGGATTGGACCCCAGGCCAGATGTCGGATAGGGATTGGACCCTTCCGGAGAGTATTTGGGGAGTCGCAGCTAGTTCCTTCAAGGAGTTAAAATTTACATCTCTGCGGGGTTTTCGCTGCATTCAGAACCACAACTGCCACACTCTTCATGTTAACGAAGGTCAATTTAGATCTTCATATTTTGTTAATAAAAGGTAAAGATGTAATTGTTGTGGGTTTTTCCATTTTAGCCATCATGTAATAATAAAGGCTATTGCTTCAAATAGGCCGATTTATTACTGGCTAAAATGGTAACGTGTTTATAGTTTAATCGTAAGCCGGTGTCCAGTAGCACCGGTAGCCGGTGTTTCCGTAAATTTCACAACATTGGTACATCGGGTCAGATTTCGCGCCTTTATCTTCGATCCAGAAATAATTTGTAATTCACGCTCCTGTATGAGCAGTCTGATCAGGGTCTGCTCTGTTTCCATATGACATAATATAGATCTAATTCTATACTTTCTGTCTTGGTTCAATATTCATGTGTTATATTTTAAAAAAAATATACCCAATTAATATTCATACATGAATATTCATGGAGTAAAGATTTGAAAATACCAGTACAGTGAAACCCCTCTAAACTGGATTTTTAATGAAGAATAATTTATGTGATTGTTAGGCAGTAGGCTGCTTAATACAAGGTGAAAATCACACAGAAAACTCCTTTGGGAACTTTTTGCATGACTTTCATTCTGCATTAACCCTTTCCCTGTTTTATATTTAGTCCAAATTTCAATACCTACTGAATATTCATGGACAAAATAGATAAAATGAAATGTGGAAGGTCGTACATTATAGCCATTATAGAAAGTGAAGACACCGATCTTTCAAATTCTATTAGCAAACAGTAGACCCAGATCAGACGGCTCCTCTAGGAGCCGTCTGATCTGGGTCTACTCTACTTGCAAATGTGTGAAAACACGTTTATATCAGGGAAAGGGTTAACCCATTCCCTTATAGTCTATAGACCCAACCTTTTTCAATAAATCTACTGAAAAGGGGATTTGTTGTTTTAGAATTGTGTAGTTTTGAAACCATTGTGATAAATAGAGCATTTGCTCCATAGGAGCATTATGATGAATAGAGCATTTGCTCCAAGCTCCAATGGAGCAAATGCTCTATTTATCACAATGGTTTCAAAAAAGTGACTTTTACAGAGGCGCCAAATTGCAAACACAGTAAACCCAGATCAGATGACTCCTATACGCGCCGTTTGATCAGGGTCTGGTCTGTCTGCTCTGTTTGTCTTGATTAGAGGAATTTACTGTACTCATCTTATCTAAATCATAATAAGTCATAGTGCCAGCCTATGTATCGATGTATCTTGGTTACTGGAAAGAATTGGCATCCTATCTGGAGCAAATTTGTCAAATTCACCACTTAAATGTAGATACATGTATTTAAAAATAATCAATCAATCTATGATTAAAATTTATGAATTAAACCAAATGCTTAAAAGGGTTTACATTCCTAATGATTGTTAATGATTTTCAAACTTTTTTGTCCAACAGGTCCATATAAAATGTATTACTTCTAACGTTCAAAATTGTATGTCATAGAAGTATCCTCCTTTCTTTATAGAATTAGTAATGACATACAAAATGTATAATACAGTTAAACTACTCAACAATGACCATGGTAGCAAAATATTTGACTGTTCTATTATTTGGGCTTCTTTGAACCCTTTACTCAAGGAATATTCATGAAAGAAATGATGACATCATGAATATTAATTAGATTAGGTTCTACAATGGCATATTAAAAACATGATTCTTTTCCAAAGCAGAGACAGGAGGATCAGATCCATATTAATCCATAAGCAAACAGAGTAGATCCTGATTCGATGGATCCTATAGGAGCCATCTGATCTGGGTCTACTCTGTTTGCAAAGATGTGGAAAGGCATATTTGTGGAGAAAAAGAATTAAAATTACTCTCAAAACTTTGGCAAACATCAGCAGATGGAGCATTCAAAACTATTGTCCTACCTTCATGCCATGTGAGCCACATCCTAACCACAATGCCTCAGTCAGCTGTAACTTGCCCGCCACTGTCCGAGACGTTGTCCATAGATTCTCTACATTAGTGGCTACCACAGATGGAGATACAAATGGAAGCTGAAACAAAGGTAGGATAAATGTTAATTTAGTACTTTTATCTATGAGGGCTATTCCAGGAAAATCTCCCTGGGTGGGTCGGAACGACAGCCTATTAAAATTACCTTGGTGGGGGGTGCAAAAGAAATTTTAATTCTGTTGGTGGGGGTGGAAATTTGATTAAAGTTCTATTGGTTGGGGGTATTTCAACATCAGAAATTAAATTGATGGGGTTGTTTGTCAAGTTAAACGCTTCATGCAAGCGGTTTTCTTCGACAATAATGAAAATTAACAGAAAACCTTTTTCTGATACGAACTCCCGCGAAATTCCGTTGCAATTTTTAGTTCTGATCATCTAGACGCTTATCTGATCACACTTCCATAATGAGCGGCTGATTGATTCAGACTAGACCGTGAAAAAAGTACTAAGACACCGGTAGTCTCAACCAACCAATCACTGCTCTTGCTTCTCGATGTAAAAGCCCGGATGAACAAAACAAAATAAAAAACCAAAAATAGACCTAAATAACAACCAAAAGACATTGACAGGATTTTTTATTAATAAAACACAGACTCCTAGCAGTAGCACAGGTACATGTAGTGAATCCGAGGTCGGCGAAGAGAAAATTACTTGCAATAACAGAACCACGGAAGCATGTATGATGTCAACAGGATGAAATGAAAGACTGTCAGACTAATGCACAAATGTGGCAATACACTGGGCTGTCATTTGGGTTTGCAAGTCGGCTTGACAAAAAGTAATTGCATAAATGTAAAAATATATTTATTTATTGGAAAGGGGGGGGGGGGAATTTTAATTCTCTAGGTGGGGGGTATATTATGAATTTTTATTCTCTTCGTGGTGTGGTAAAAATAATTAAAATTCTATTGGTGGTACCCCTAATTTAGACTTTCGTTCCTACCCCCCCAGGGAGATTTTCCTGGAATAGCCCTGACTAAATTTTAACCCTTCTCTTGCTGAATTTTAAAATACATTTCTCCTTCTTTACCCATGCCTTGTTGTATATTTACATATAATCTTCACTGTGTACAAGTATTTCGCTGTGAAATAACTGCTGTGGAGTGCACTGGTTGCACAATCAACTTGTAAATAATGCAGACCCTGATGAGACAGCTCCTGCAGGAGCTGTCTCATCTCGGTCTTCACTATTTACAGGTAGGTATATTGACGTGAATAGCAAGCGAAGGGTTAAAACAACTATTGTACAGAAATCTTTGCCGTATTGTTTCATTAAAGCTCCATTTCTATTGACTTATACATTTACAGGGAAAAAAATGTTTTGTTAAATCAATTAATCTGCTGCTACTGTTATTAAAAGTAAATCTCCTGCTAAATATATACATTGTATATTTCACAGGATGATTAAAGAATCATTTTAATACTTGAAAATCTACACATGCTAAATTTAATTTTTAGGAAATGTCTGCAATATTCACCATTATTTACTCATGTGTACCCGGTAATCTTCAATATGGACATAATGATAAGCAAACTGTGTAGACCTAGATCAGGCCTCCTGAAGTCATTTCAACAGTCAAACTGGCAAAACCTTCTTGCAGAAATTCCACTTTCACATGAAATTAGGTTGGTAACAAATATTTGGGCAAGCACACCTGGAACATGAGGTTTATTTAATTGGATTAACTTTTTTACACAAATTGTGTCTACTCAGTATGAATGCCTGCCACTTCACATTATCTGGATTCCATACTGCAAAAGCACAATTAATTTAATTTAAAATATTTTATGACTCAAAATTGAAGCAGATGAAAAAACTATTTTTGAAAGTAAAAAGTTACTTAATAACCAATTACTCCATACTATACTTTTAAATAAAGCCTTTGCAAACAGGGTAGTGTCAGATCAGATGGCTCCTGTAGAAACCATCTGACCAGGATCTGCTCTGAAAAACAAAGATCTGATTCTACACTTTCTCTCATCACCATAATTTCCTGTGTTTATTTGCCATTATAAAAGTTAATCTTGTTGATATGCATGTCATAATTTCGTCCATGAATATTCATGAATGGGTTAATGCTGCTATTTACAGGTTTGGACTTGTGATCTTTGTCCTTGATCTGTGGTCCTGTCCTGTCTCTTTGGAACACTAGCAGCTTGCCTGCCACGTTCAGTAACAGACTCTCCGCATCTTTGGTTGACTGGGGACTCTTTTGACTAGCAGCTGAGGCTACAACAGAGATATAATACATGGAGATAGACAGTTACAGAAATAAATCCTTATATCAAACTAATACTCGAGTAAAGGTTAAAAATCATGTAACACAACTACGGTATTAGCCATTTACTCCATGAATAATCATAAAAGAAATAATAACACCATGAATATTAATTAGCTGAATTTTTATAATGGTACATAAACACATGCTTTTTTCACCTAAATAGCAAAAACTGTAGAATCAGATCTGTATTATTTCATAAGCAAACAGCAGATCCTGATCAGATGGTTCCTACAGGAGCTGTCCGATCTGGGTCTTCTTTGTTTGCAAAGGTAAAGAAAGGTGTACATATGGAGTAAAGGGTTATATTCAATATCAAAGAATACTTTAATCAATTGCAAGGTTTCAAGAATGCATAGCCTAAGTGCCATAAGTATTTTGACACCAAATCTCCCCTGTCAACCAATTTGTAAAGCTTTGTAAAGCTTGATTACTCAATTTGGCACCATTTTGATAACTTTAACCCTTTACCCTATATATTCAACTTTCTACGTGTTTGCAAACAGAGTAAACCCAGATCAGACAACTCCTATAGGAGCCATCTGATTAGGGTCTGCTCTTTTTGCTTATAAAATAATATAGACCTGATATTTCAGTTTCTGCTTTGAAAAAAAATCATGTGCTAATATGCCAATGTAAAAAATATTATTATTATTCATGATGTCATAATTTCTTTTATAAATATTCATGGAGTAAAGGGTTAAGTCAGACACAGTAGCAAAAAGAGCAGACCAAGATCAAAACAGTTTGATCTGGGTCTGCTCTATTGCTTATGTTGTGTAATTACTTAGAGTAAATAGGGTAATGCAATCACAGCACAATTTCTTTAACCCATTACCTCATAGCCTATTTTTATAAACAAACTCTTAGAATAAATCTACCGAAAAGGAGCATTAACTAGAGAAAAGGAAAAATTTAGAATTTTGTAGTTTGAAACCATTGTGATAAATACAGCATTTGCTCCTATAAGAGCAAATGCACTATTTATCACAATGGTTTTACAAAGTGACTTTTACAGAGTCGTCATTATGAGGCAATGGGTTAACAAACACATTGTACCATCTTCTGTTATTTCTCTGCATCATATAAAAGGAAGGGAGACAACTTGATATTGTTTGGTAAAATGTTCAGAGTTATGTCCCTTACCTGACTCCAGTTTGAGAGAGGTGAGCACTACACCTGTAACACAGTCTGGGTGGGGTATGTAGCTGTTCAAGGCAATCTCTTGAACCTTTATAACCTCTATAGAGGGATCTGAAAAGGAAACTATCATTAGTAAAAACCTGTGTAACCCTTTACAAAATGAATATCCTTGTATAAAGAGAAACAACTGCCAAACTGACACAAAATACGCCTGTCTGGGGCCATATGGCTGGTTATCAAATTTATCCAAGATGTTGTAGCCACACACAATTTCATACAGTTTGGTGAAGATCCGATTGAAACCTATTGACTTTAACCTTTTCCCTGTTCTATATCAAGTCCAGTTTTCAATACCTACTGAATATTCATGGACAAAACAGTTATAATGAAATATGGAAGGTGGATTATTGTAGCCATTTCAGAAACTAAAGAAACAGATCTTTCAAATTCCACTAGCAAACAGAGCAGACCCTGATCAGACGGCTCCTATAGGAGCCGTCTGATCTGGGTCTACTCTGTTTGAAAATGTGTGAAAACATGTTTATATTAGGGAAAGGGTTAAAAAAGTGTCACTGCTCCTTACTTGGCCGAGTATTGTTTCTCTCCAGATTGAACAGCATAACATGAGAGTCTATACAGAACACAATGAGCACATCTCTGTTCTATGTTTATTACAACTTTCAATACCTACTGAACATTCATGGACAAAATAGTTATAATGCAATATGGAAGGTTGAACATCGTCATTGAAGCCATTTTAGAAAGTAAAGACATGGATCTATCAAATTCCATAAGCAAACAAAGCAGACCCTGATCAGATGGCTCCTATAGGAGCCATCTGATATGGGTCTACTCTGTTTGCAGATGCATGAAAACATGTTTATATTAGGGAAAGGGTTAAAAAGGTGTCATTGCTCCTTACTTGGCTGAGTATTTTTTCTCTCCAGATTGAACAGCATAACATGAGAGTCTATACAGAACACAATGAGCACATCTCTGAATGTGTTTAACAGCAGCACTTGTGATGGCACCTTCTGAATGTTGGCAAACGTGTTGTCCAGCTTACAGTTACGCGGATAGCACCTGATCTGAAGTACAAAATCTCAGACGATAGAAAACATTTCCAGGCAGATAACATACTTTTTCATGAAATCATAAAGAGTTAACACAGCCATAGATAAAAGGGAACATATCAAATTAAAGTCAACATTTCTCAACCAAACCCTAAGTTGAGTCATCTCCTCAAGATGATTCTAAAGAGTGGTCACAACATAAGGTTTGGAATAAAAAAAAAACCCATTCCTGAATAAATGTTTAACCCATTCCCACTTAAGCCATTTTCAGACCCAACCTCTTTGAATTAATCTACCAAAAATGTTAGAATTGTGTAGTATTGAAACCATTGTGATAAACAGAGCATTTGCTCCTATGGAGCTAATGCTCTATTCATCACAAAAGTTTCAAGAAGTGACTATTAACGAGGCATAGAAAGGCATATTTATGGAGGAAAGGGTAAATTGACACATCTTATCCATTGCCTCCGAGTTAAAAGTATATTACACAGAGGTCCAGATAAGATGCGTAAATTAAAGAATTTTCAAAATAACTCTTTAGAGTCGCCTCGAAGAGATGATTCAAATGAGTGGTCACAACATAAGTTTTGGTGGAGAAATGACGATTTTAGTATCTGAGTACGCACATTTATCTGTTGCTCTGATTACATATTTTCTCTAGGTAATCAAAAATTGCAAGACCTAGACCAGCAACAGTTTCGAATGTGTTGTATCAGTATTGTCAGCACTTGTCATATTGGGACAACACTGCAAGCAAAGTTTACTCAAAACTCAGTTCATAAATTATAAGGAAAATATTCTTTATTATATTGATACACCTTTAAACACTTTTGTAAACAGTGCAGATCCAGAAAGTACAATTTCTATAGCCAACTGATCAGGATCTGCTCTGTTTGCTTATGAAATAAAATATAGACCTGATTCTTCAATTCTGCCAAGGCCAAAACAGTCTGTGTTCATAAAACATCAAACAAATTCATCCAATTAACCCATTCCCGCATACTGACGCCTTTTGGCGCTTCTGTAAAAGTCACTTTATGAAACCATTGTGATAAATAGAGCATTTGCTCCACAGGAGCAAATGCTCTATTTATCACAATGGTTTCAAAACTACACAATTCTGAAAAATTCCTTTTCTCTAGTTAATGATCCTTTTTGGTAGATTTAATCAAAGAGGCTAGGTCTAAAAATAGCCTAAGTGGGAATGGGTTAATATTCATAATTTCTTACTTCACTCATGAATATTCATCAGGCAAAAGGTCAACAGCATACTTTACTGAATAAGTTACAAAAGTTGTTTTTATTCACAATCCTAATATCGATTTCTGATTATTTTTTCTGTGTCAGTGCCTTATTTGAAATTATGAACCAACAGTATTTTTCTTAAGGAGGACAATTCTGAAGGAGAATAGATATTTGCATAATTACCTCATCTCTCTGCCCAATTATGTTGTAGCAGGCAACACAGATAAAATCTTTCCACCATACCATTCCACCAGACACTACAAGATCTCGTTCCTGAAAATACAGTAGTATACAACCATCTTCAATGTGTACAACCATCTTTATTTATTAAGTCCTAGCTTGAAGGACTTAAACCTTTTAACGCCTCTGCAAATAGAGTCAATCTAGATGAGACAGCTCTTGTAGGAGCAATCTAATAAAGGTCTAGTCTGTTAACTTATATGGAATTATATAGATCTGATTCTTCAAAGTCTTCTAAGGCTAAAAGGTACAGTGTTCATATATATCATTATAAAAATACAGTTGAACTTCGATGTCTCGAACTCGGATACCTCGAACTTCGAGATAACTCAAACTTAAAGTTCGGTCCTTCCAAAATCTACAATAAAGAATTGTTCTAAAATGTATCACTTCACATATCTAGAAACACATGTAACAGTTTAATGCAGGTCCAAAGTAATGCTGAAAGCTTCTGCAGGAGCTTTCAGCATTACTTTAGACCTCCATTAAGCTGTTAACTTGAGATAATGGTCAGATTATAAATCGGATCACTCGAACCTCTGTTATCTCAAACTAATTTGTATGGTCCCTTGAAGTTCGAGATATCGAAGTTCAACTGTATCTCATGAATATTAATGATGTCAATATTTCTTACATGAATACTCAAGGGGTAATGGATTAACCCTTTACTCCATAAATACGCCTTTCTATGCTTTACAAAGAGTAGACCCAGATCAGACAGCTCCTATAGAAGTTGTCTGATCTAGGTCTGCTCTGTTTGCTTATGGTACAGATCTGATTAGTTTTTGTCAAAACAGAAATTTCCCTTAAAACTTTTACACTATAAAAATTCAGCTAATAAATATTCATAATGTCATTATTTCTTACATGAATACTCAAGGAGAGAAAGGTTAACCCTTTCCTCCATAAATACAACTTTATACACCTCTGTAAAAGTCACTTTATGAAACCATTGTGATAAATAGAGCATTTGTTCCTACAGGAGCAAATGCTCTATTTATCATAATGGTTTCAAACTACAAAAATCTAAAATTTTCCTTTTCTCTAGTTAATGCTCCTTTTGGGTAGATTTATTCAAAGAGGTTGGATCTAAAAATAGCCTATGGAGGAATGGGTAAAACAAATCCATAACAAAAGCATTGAATACTGAGAACACACCTGAGTTTCATTTCCAAACAGTTTCCATTTCCTGTTGAAGAGGGCATAGTGTGCTAGTCCAGTTTTCCCAGCCACTGCCACACACTGGCCTGCCTTGTCAACACAGGTGTACTGTAACAAACATTGCAACAAAGATATTAATAATAACAAATACACTCTGAATTGGCTTATTATATTATAAATCACAGGTAAACTATATGCAAGTGAGCAATTACATGTACTGAATAATATTCCTACATACTTAATACTAATTAAATTTCAGAAGAAACAAGATATTTTTGTGAAACACTATGCTCCAAACCAATGCTGGACACAAAAGAAAAGAGATAAGCTAATCATAACACTGGCTATAACTCTAATATTAATATTACTGTTTGTATATCATGACCATACTCCAAGTGCACAAGTTCACTTATGATCAATCATTATATTATTTTTCATGAAAGGTTAAATTTGCTAGGGACAATTTGTTAAGATTTACAAGAAATGAATCTCAAAGTACAAATACAAACTCACCCTGATTGGCCAGTTATTGGCCAGGTAGCTATGAGAGATAGGAATGATCTGCCACTGCTTGCTGCCAACTAAGATGTGTGACTCACAGCCAGAGTAATGACTAGATTTGGAGGTGACATCACCCGTATTCATGTACAACTTATCCTCCCCTTGCAGGAACACATGTTCATGATTGGCCTGTAACGACATACAAATGGTCAATCACTAATACAATTGGCAAATGGCTGTCAAAAGAGTTTCTGCCACATTTATGAACTACAACATTGAGAAATATTGAAATTCTTTTTTTTTTTTTTCAGAAGTGAGCCTAACCCTTTATATGATGAGTGTTCATGAAAGAAATAACAACATCAAGGATATTCAGCTGAAAAGTTTTGATGGCATAATTTATGAACACAGGATATTTGGCAACAGAAGAAACTGCAGAAACAGATATATATTATTCCATAAGAAAACAGATCAGACCCTGATCAGACAGCGTCAACTTGAGACTTCTGATCTGGATCTACTCTGTTTGCAAAGGCATGAAAGGGCATTTCTATCAGAGAAAGAGTAAACTATTTCTGTACAAAAATACAATTTATGAATGTATTCAACAGTGATATATTAATTAACCATTTCCCTGTTCAATGTTGTTTTTCAAATGCCAATACCTACTGAATGTTCATGGACAAAATTGTTAAATGAATATGGAAGGTTGAACACTGCAGCCATTTTAGAAAGTAAAGAAACAGATCTTTCAAATTCCAATTAGCAAACAGAGCAGACTCTGATCAGATGGATCTTACAGGAAACAAATTTCAATTACATGTAATTGGTGCGTCATTTATATCCATTTTGTTTAATTATTGATTCCTTGTAACATAAGGATCTCAAAATTCATTTTTTGTACAAACAACAGAAACAGCATTTGTAGTTCATACTCTGGAATATATACATGGTAGAATTTGTTTTTTATTTTATCAATTCATCAACTGAAGACTTTCAATGCTGAATTTTCAGCATGGAATAGTCAATCAGTGTTTCAGCATAGAACCCACTTGGTCTTGTTAGAGGATTTTAAATGACAAACAGTGCAGAGACTGAGGAGCCCTCTGATCTGTGTCTACACTGTTTATGCATATGCATATCCTGCATTCAAAGGGTTAAACTAGAATAGTAAACCAAAGACTAACGATTATCCCCTAACCGCTCCTCGATCGTATACAGTAAAATTGTCTAAAAGGGGCAGTAACTCTGGTAAAAGTGGCTCAATCCAAACAATTGTTTTAAATAATGAACATCACTGATAAAATTTGAGTTTGCAATATTTTTTAGCTTTGTAAGACAGTGTACACTGCGAGAAAATTTATTTGAGAATATTCTTCAAGAAAGTTAATAACTAAAGCTATACCATGCATGGGTTGACAGTGAGAGCACTCTTGACAAACTGCAGCTGAATCAGCTGGGACCGGTCCACTGTCTCGTACTGTCCCTTCTCCTCTACTGCTGGTTGGGAACTGATCACCCACAGGTGGTAGCCCTCAAGTCCCCACTCCTGACACATGAAAAATAACATCATCATTACCCTATGAATGCTTACTAATCAAAGCAGAATGGTCTATCTTTATATATTGTACCTTCAGTATTAACCCTTTACCTGTTAATATTCATGTAAAAAATGATTACAGCCTGAATATTAATAGATTATTACAGCATATAAACACAGGAATGTTTGGCCGAGACAGAAACAGTATAATCAGATCTACATTATAATAAAACTAATCAGAGCAGACTCTGGTCAGACGGCTCCTATAGGAGCCATCAGATCTGGGTCTACTCTGTTTGCAAATGCTTGAGAAAAGGCATTTATGTGAAGTACAACAATGTCAGAAAGCTTGTTTCCCACATTCCAAGCGTTAAGAAACTATAGTTTTAAACATTTAGTATAATCTTCAATTCTTATTTGTAATAGACTTTTGTCTTCCTAAATTCTAAATTTGTATCTAAAAGGATTTTTTTTAGAATTGCCTAGTTTTGAAACCATTTTGATAAATAGAGAATTTGCTCCTTTGGAGCATATGCTCTTTTTATCACAATGGTTTCAAAATGTGACTTTTACAGAGGCATCAAAAGGCGTCAATATGAGGGAATGGGATAAACTTGTTACTCCCATTAATATTCATGCAAGAAATACCGACATTTGGATTTTGTCAGAATACTGCTTCAGGGTCAAGTTCTGAGCATTTTTGTATTATTTTGGTTAAGTTTGTACAGTGTTCCCTCTCTACAACGACACCCTTTGGGATACGAAGATTGTGTGTGTTGTTCAGAGGGAGTTGTTATAGGGAGGGAAAATCAAACATAACTAGCTTGTTTGCAGATCCCCAGATAAGGTGTATTTTGAGAACTAAAACCGTTATGCCTCAATCAAACCCTATGTTGTGACCACTCTTTAGAATCGTCACAAAGTGACGATTCTAAAGAGTGGTCACAACATAGGGTTTGATGGAGGCATATAGAAAATTCGATGGAAAAAGGTTGTTTCTGGATCCTTGTTGTTTCGGAAACAGTGACATGCGGTGTTGTAAGGAGGGAATCGTTATTGAGAGGGCCGCTGTAGGGAGGGAGCACTGTATATATAATGGCCATTTTCAAATAACCCTTTCCCTAATGAACATTTATGCATGAACTGACCACTTTGTGAATATTCATTAACTTGATTTTTATATGTAACACTTTCAAGGAATTTTTTGGCTTAACCCTTCGCTTGCTAATCACGTCAATATACGTACCTGTAAATAGTGAAGACCCAGATGAGACAGCTCCTGCAGGAGTTGTCTCATTAGGGTCTGCACTATTTACAAATTGATCTGTTTGTAAAGGCTTGAAAAGATGTTATGAGGGAAATGGTAAACGGAGTTAATTACTCTGGTGCCAGTGACAATTATCACCAATAAGTAATGGATATCATACACTTACCATAGATCTGATGGCCTGTGGATACAACTGTATCATATCTGGATTGAAACTGCAAGTGAAGAATAAGACATACATGTTTTCCTCTTTTTTGTTTTGCCCTTTACCTACCTAACAGAGATGCCATTTGAGACCTTTGCAAGCTTTTGATTGGTCAGATTTGAGTTCTCAAGCTTTTGATCAAAAACTTGAGAACGATCTCAGACTCAACTAAAAGTTTTATAAGCATGGACCCTGATCAGAGTCTGCTCTGTTTGCTAACAGAACTTCTAAGATGTGATGCTATTTTATTGTTATAGCAATGCATTCACTTGTTTCAAATAACAATATAAGAAAATTACAGTAGAACCTGTCTTCAGCATTTAGAAGGTTAATACACATTTTTTCGATGAACAACTGTCCCAAGGGACACTGCAGATATTAGTGCCCAAAACAAACGTGTATTATCGCTATTCTTGCATAAAACTTTTTTTCTGCTTTCCTGTGTTCATTTAATTGTTCAAAATACAACCATAACAAGATAGTTCATTCGACTGATGCTGTTACTCGGGCACTGTTAAACACAGTAGTATTTGCGTCTATTGATGATATTCAGCCCTGCAAAGGTATAATTAAAACTGATCAACAACAGTGCATTGAGCATGAGAATCGCCTTGTTAATACATGAGTAATTGGGATGCCACAGAAATGGTCCTATGGTTTTAAGATATATATATATTAATCATACAGTATCTTTTTACAATACCTAATCAGCTTGTGATTGACAGAAAAAAAATGTCAATCATCTTGCTCCTACCTGAAGTCTCCGCCCACCGTGCAGACAAGTGGAGCACCAAACACTGACCACAGAGAAATTCCACCATTTTTCCAAGCCATAGCCAATGTTGTACCATCTCTTGTCCACTTCATGCACACAACTGGGCCAACTTTTGTGACCATTTCTGATAAAATAAAAACCAATATAAATTAGTAATTAATTACATCTCTCTGGTTTATCAAACAGTCCTACGAAGTAACTTCTTTGTTTCTGCAATATCGTTTGGGCTTAAGCCCTTTACTCCATAAGTACACCTATCTAAGCCTCTGCAAACAGTGTAGACCCAAATCAGACAATTCCTGTAGGAGCCATCTGATCAGAATCTGCTTCGTTTGCTTATGTCATAATGATATATTATAGATATGATTCTACAGTTTCTACCAATACCAAACCATCATGTATACATATGCTTTGATAAAAATTCTGCCAGGCACACTGTGCAGACTCCTAAAGATTACCTGCTTACTTATGTGCAGACTCCTGAAGATTACCTGCTTACTTAGGGTCACTAGTGTAACAAAGCATTTAACCCTTTCCCTGTTCTATATTTATTCCAAATTTCAATACCTACTGAATGTTCATAGACAAAATGTTATAATGAAATATGGATGGTGGAACTTTGTAGCCGTTTTAGAAAGTAAACAAACAAATCTTTTAAATTCCATTAGCAAACTGAGCAGACCCTGATCAGACAGCTCCTATAGTAACCGTCTTATCTGGGTCTACTCTGTTTGCAAATATGAGAAAACACGTTTATATGTAGGAAAGGTTTAAACACCTTTGTTGTGAGCTCCTGCTGTCTAATACAAATATATCTCATATGATATGTAAAGAAATCAATTGCAGTAAAAACTTGATATTACAAAATTTTAGAAATGAAGAATTTATGTCTTTGTAGGCAGGTGGCTGCTTAATGTATGGTAAAAATCATGCAGAAAGCTCCTAGAGGAGCTTTCTGTATGACTTTCATCCTGCAATAAGCTGAGACCTGTGTTACAGATCAATAATGGTGCATATTTGAGTGATCGAATGATCAATTTTTCACTACCGTTAATTATAATTCTGTTTTTCACATCCCAAACATATAACCATTGAACAGCTATGAAATACCCGGTAGTCAGGCAAGAATGGCATTCCACACAAAGACCTTAACCCATTCCCTCATAGGCTATTTTTAGATCCAACCAATTTGAATAAATCTACCGAAAAGGAGCATTAACTAGAGAAAAGGGAATTTGTACTTTGAAACCATTGTGATAAATAGAGCATTTGCTCCTATAGGAGCAAATGCTCTATTTATCACAATGGTTTCAGCAGGTGATTTTTACAGAGGCGTAGAAAGGTGTATTTATGGAGGAAAGGGTTAATCTTGCCAAGTACGTACCTGGGAAATGTTTATTTGTGACTTGCAGTTTATGGGCTGGTTCCAGAGTACCTTCCACTTCGTTAATACTGTACACAATGCCATTAGCTCTGCAAAGTAAATAGTACCTAGTACAAATGTCTGACACCACTTGATGTTATCTCATATTGAAATCTTAACCCTTTCGGCTTTTATCTCTTTACTCCATGAATATTCATTGCCAAAGGAAAAACTGTGGCATCAGAGCTATATTATTCCATAAGCAATCAGAGCAGACCCTGATCAGACGGCTCCGATAGGACCCATCTGATCTGGATCTACTCTGTTTGCAATGGTGTTGAAAGGCATATTTGTGGAGCAAAGGGTTAAGTCCTTTGCAAATAGAGTAGACTCAGGGTATGTAAGCTTCTGTTTGCTTATAGAATTATATACATGTATATCTGATCCTACAGTTTTTCTCTAGGCAAAAATTCCCTTGAGAATTTTACATTATATATATTAAGTTAATGATAATTATGAATAAATGTTCCTGTTGGGAAATGGTTAATCAAACCCTTTCCCTCATATACACATCTCTCTACACATTTGCGAACACAGTAGACCCAGATCAAAGCAAACAAATCCTTGAAAAGTTTACATTATAAATGTTTAGCTGATAAATATTAATGATGTCATTATTTCTTACACCAAATCATTATGACTCTTGGACGTTTCCTTGTGTTTCATACCTCTCGCATTAAAAAACCCTCACTGCATGATGACCACAAAAAATACTCTCAATGTATGCATGTTGAATATTCTGGAAATGTTCTAAGGTACGGTGTAGGCAGTAAGTGGATACACTACACAAACATACAATGCAGTAATATTTCTCTGAAATAGGTTCAAAGTACATTGTATCTAGAAACTGTTCTAAACTCAACATTAAGTCTCTACACGCTAACAACCAATTTGGGGTTATTTAACCCTTTCCTCCATAAATACGCCTCTCTACGCCTTTGCAAACAGAGTAGAACCAGATCAGACGGCTGCTATGGGAGCCATCTGATCAGGGCCTGCTCTGTTTGCTTCTGATATAATATAGATCTGGGTCCATGCTTATAAAACTTTTAGTTGAGTCTGAGAACGTTCTCAAGATTTTGATTGGTCAGATTTGAGCCTTTGGCTCAAATCTGACCAATCAAAAGCTTGAGAACTCAAATCTGACCAATCAAAAGCTTGAGAACAAAACTCAGATTCAACTAAAAGCTTTATAAGCATGGACCAGGATTCTACAGTTTCTGCCATGGTCAACAATTCTCGTGTCCATGTAATATTTCCACAAATTAATCTAATTGATATTCATGACGTCATTATTTCGTACATGAATATTCATGGAGGAAAAGGTTATGCAAACACTTTGGATCAAGACGAGATGCAAAGTAACCATGCTTCTCAACAGAATGCAAACTATTTGATATTCTGACCCCATTTCTGATGAATAATGATGGTAAAATAAACTTCAAAAATTGCAGTAGACTTAGCCTGCAAAAAATTAAAGAGGATAAGATTTTACATTAAACATAAAAATTGCATGAAATATGGACTCTAAGAGACAATTCTAAGATATCTTTCACAGATTTTTACATCCTTTTTTAAACCCTTTCCCTGTTCTGTGTTTTTTCTAAATTTCAATACCTACTGAATATTCATGGACAAAATAGTTATAATGAAATATGGAAGGTGGAACATAATGTAGCCATTTTAGAAACTAAAGAAACAGAGCTTTCAAATTCCACTAGCAAACAGAGCAGACCCTGATCAGACGGCTCCTATAGGAGCCGTCTGATCTGGGTCTACTCTGTTTGCAAATGTGTGAAAACACGTTTATATGAGGGAAAGGGTTAAACCCTTTCCCTGTTGAATATTCATGTAAGAAATAATCACATCATGAACATTCATTAGCTGAACTTTTATAATGTTAACTTTTCAAGGACATTTTTTTTTGCTATGATACAAGCTGTAGAATAAGATCAATATCATGTCAATAGCAACCAGAGCAGACCCAGATCAGATGGCTCCTATGTGTCCTATGGTCTGTTCTGTGTGAAAATGCATGCAAAGATGTTCATATAAGGGAAAGGCTTAAGCCAACTTTCTTATGAAATAACCTGACATTTTGAAAATTTTGAAATAGTAGTCTATTTGTGGGTTTTTTTACATAAAATAAAGATTTAAACGACGCAGTTTGTGTTTTCATTCAATTGTCTCGGATTTCTAAAAAGAATAGCATGTAGACTTAACACACGTTCAGGCATATGCACTTCCGAGATTGAAACCGAAACTAATGTAAATGTTTGTTCATTTAGATCTACTTTGTATGAGTCGACCTCTCGATAAGTCAATCTTGTTGCCATGGTCCCTAGAAGATTGACACATCGAAGTTCTGCTGTATCTGGAAACGTTTTAATTGATGTTCAAAACATCTAATTAAATGAATAGAAGTGACCAACAATCCCCATAAAATGATAACCTACCCTAGACAACCATAGGCTATCAGCCTGTATCTGTGATTGACAGCAAGACATGTGGCACTTGTCATATCCCTGGCCCACACTCCCGTATAACCCTGAAACAAACAACAACAGTTGCTACAAAAATAGGCAGTATTTTCCAAATTAAATCAACTAATTGAAACAAGATTTTCGCATACACTACAAAAATCCTGCTTGCATCTCTTCACTGTATTTCTTGATAATATCTTGATAACATGATAAATAGTAATAATGTGCCAATGAATAGCTGTATTTAGCAATCACATTGCAAAGGTTCCGACATGATGATCAACGAAGGATAGGAAATCATCAATGATTTATATATAACCATATGGAGTTTCATTTATACTGTACCTGAAAACATAGTAAAATGACTCTGCAATTTTCATTGGTTAAATAAACATATTGGCCAATCAATTGTTACATTCTGTACTACTTTTGGATTCAATCTCAATATGGCGAACACTCTAGCATCAATCATTATTTCCTATGTCAAATTGGTTTTCCCAAACATGAAGAACAAGAGGGTCGTCACGGGTGACAAATGCCCCCAAAGTGTTTGACACCGAAATGCATTTTGGTGGAAAAACAATACAATGTAATGCAGGTGTAACATGAAATTTTGATGCTGTTAAAAATGACACAGGAGTCAGTTCTTAACATTAGAAACAGAACCTTTGACGATTATGATAGCTAAGAAAAGAGCCAAGCGTCAAAACTTAGTTAAAAAGGACCCTAAGTCATTCTCAACGTTAAAAAGGACCCTGGGTTGATTGTCAACGTTTAAGGTATAGGAGATATGCTCTGGACAAGCTTTTTGTATCTGGTAAGATATAGGAGATATGCTCCGGACTGTAAAATTGAGGTCAAAGGTCAAGGTCAAGGTCAGTGATCTGAAAATGGTACATGACTCTCCCCCATCCCAAGATGAACTCACAAACCAAATTTGGATTCCGTAGCTGGTAAGGTATAGGAGAAATGCTGCAGACAAGCTTTGTGTAAAATGTAGGTCAAAGGTCAAAGGTCAAGGTCACAGTGACCTGAAAATGGTACGCGACACTCCGCCATCCCAAGATAAACTCACACATTAAATTTGGAATCCATAGCTGGTAAGGTATAAGAGATATTCTCTGGACAACCTTTTTTGTAAAATCGAGGTCGAAGGTCAAGGTCAAGGTCACAGTGACCTGAAAATGGTACACGACACTCCGCCATCTGAAGGTGATCTCACAAACCAAATTTGGAATCCGTATCTGGTAAGGTATAGGAGATATGCTCTGGACAAACTTTTTGTAAAATCGATCAAGGTCAAGATTCAGGTCATAGTGACCTGTAAAATCGAGGTCAAAGGTCAAGGTGACATGAAAATGATATGCAACATTCCGCCATCCCAAGATGAACTCACACACCAAATTTGGAATCTGTAGCTGGTAAGGTAAAGGAGATATGCTCCGGACAAGCTTTTTGTAAAATCGGTCAAAGGTCATGGTCAAGGTCACAGTGATCTGAAAATGGTATGCGACACTCCTCCATCCAAAGATGAACTCACACACCAAATTTGGAATCCTTAGCTGGTAAGGAATAGGAGATATACTCCGGACAAGCTTTTTGTAGCTGGTAAGGTATAAGCGGTTTTTAAAATCGAGGTCAAAGGTCAAGGTCAAGGTCACAGTGACCTGGAAATGGTACGCGACACTCCGCCATCCCAAGATGAACTCACACACCAAATTTGGAATCTGTAGCTGGTAAGGTAAAGGAGATATGCTCCGGACAAGCTTTTTGTAAAATCGGTCAAAGGTCATGGTCAAGGTCACAGTGATCTGAAAATGGTACGCGACACTCCTCCATCCCAAGATGAACTAACACACCAAATTTGGAATCCTTAGCTGGTAAGGTATAGGAGATATACTCCGGACAAGCTTTTTGTAGCTGGTAAGGCATAAGCTTTTTTTAAAATCGAGGTCAAAGGTCAAGGTCAAGGTCACAGTGACCTGGAAATGGTACGCGACACTCCGCCATCCTAAGATGAACTCACACACCAAATTTGGAATCTGTAGCTGGTAAGGTAAAGGAGATATGCTCCGGACAAGCTTTTTGTAAAATCAAGGTCAAAGGTCAAGGTCAAGGTCACAGTGACATGAAAATGATACGCGACACTCCCCCATCCCAATATGAACTCACACACCAAATTTGGTATCCGTAGCTGATGTGACAAAGGAAATATACTCCGGACAAAAGGTACACACACCCACACACCCACCCACACACCCACCCACCCACACACCCACCCACCCACACACCCACACACACACACACCCACACACGCACGGTGCGATCACTATATGCCGCCAAAGCCTAGCTTTGGGGGCATAAAAAAACAACAAAACCTGAATCTTGAGGTTGTTTTATAATATATACAGTAAAACCTCTCTATAACGACCACTAAATCACATCAAGTATTTTGTGTTAAAGGCAGGTGGATGCTTAAGCAAGGTGAAAGTAAATCAGAACGCTCCTATAGGAGCGTTCTGTTTTACTTCCACCTTGCTTTAAGCAACCACCTGCTCAAAACTCCAACTAATTTACACAATTTAGTGGTCATTATAGAGAGGTTTCACTGTACTGTAAATTCTGCACAGATGTTGCCAAAACTATATCACTCTGCCTATGGTAAGGGATAAAATGTTCACTGGCATCCCCCTTTGGCACAACATTGATTTTTCATATGCAAACTGAACAAACCCTTATTAGATGGCTCCTACAGGAGCTATCTGATCTGAGTCTACTCTGTTTTCAAGGACCTCAAATGATGTCTCTAACAGGCTAAGGGTAAAGCTTTTGTAATAGGTTAATTATTTAACCCTTTCCTCCATGAATATTCATGTAAGCTATAATGATGTCATGAATATGAATTAGATTAATTTGCTATAATAGCACATTGGCAAAATAATTTTGGCCATGGCAGAAACTGCAGAAACATATCTATATCATAGCATAAGCAAACAAAGCAGACCCTGATCTGGATATACTCCATTTGCAAAGGCATAGAAAGATGTAATTAAGGAGGAAAGGGTTAATCTTACTTTAAAAGCCAATGACTGACCTGATTTTCTGCCCTGGAAGATGGGGGCATCATCAGTAGGGCTTTCCCTGAGGACAGCACCAAACAGTAGCCACCAATGATGGGACTGAACTCCATGTCAGACACATAGCCATCTGCTGGTGAAAGATGTGCACCTGTAAATACACACAAACGCACACAAATAAATAAACTTAAATAGATGAATCATTTCAAATACATTACAACCTCTCTAAAGCAACTATTTGATGGATAAACATGGGTTTCGTATAAACCTTTCCCTGTTCATTGGTTTATTTCAAATTCCAATACCTACTGAATACTCATGGACAAATTAGTTAAAATTAAATATTTAAGGAAGAACATTGTAGCCATTTTAGAAAGTAAAGAAACAAATCTATCAAATTCCATTAGCAAACAAAGTAGACCCTGATCAGAGAGCTATAGGGACTGTCTGATCTGGGTTTACTCTGTATGTAAATGCGTAAAAACTTGTTTATATCAAGGAAAGGGTTAAAGCAGGTGGTTGCTTAATTCAGAATGAAAGTAATGTAAAAATCTCCTGTGGGAGCTTTCTTCAAAAACAAACCATCTTGCATGAAACTACCACCTGCTTTAACCCTTTATTCCATGAATATACAGTAATGACATGATGAACAATTTCTTATAACTACATAATATTATAAACACTGGAATCTTTGGCCATGGCAGAAACTGTAGAATAAGATCTGTATAACTACATATGCAAACCCAGCAGACCCTATTCAGATGGCTCTTGCAGGAGCCATCTGATCTGGGTCTAACCTGTTTGCAAAGGAATGAAAGAAAATGTGTCCATGGGACACGGATGCCCCTGCCGGCAAACAGAAGTAGATAAACGACAGCCCTGAAAAGAGGAGACAAGGTACATCGCACTATGATTAAGCTTCAGACCAAATATCAAACCATTGCAACTTACACAATCGAAGAAATCTTTGATGAAAAATTTTGTAATTAAAAAGTCACCAAAATTCAATCAAAGTGTTGGCAAACAGAAAGTAGATGGACAACAGACCTGAAAAGGGGAGACACAATACAACTCACTATGGTAATGCTTCTGACCAAATTTCAAATCATTCCACCTTACACAAGGCAAGAAATCCTTGACGAAAATTTCGGACGTACGGACGGACGGGACACACAAGGGTAAAACTTAATGCCCCCGTCGCCTAAAGGCGGGAGCATAATTAAAAAAGTGTATTTTTGGAGTGAACATATTTTAATGTTACTGTATTGTACATCTTGCCACTGTGCATCACAATATGGAGTATTACTCTCAATGTACGTTTGCTAGCTTATATGATATCAAGGTTTCTACAATTTTCACAAGCCATCTTTAGATAACTTTCAATGGCAATGTTTAGGTTGTTTTAACTGTCCATTTTTATGTTGCATTCACTGCATTCTATGTGCATACATACAACCAAATATTGACTGAAATGAATTCAGCAGTACATGTATTTAGAACCCAACCTCTTTGAATAAATCTACTGATTTTACTAGAAAAAGGGATCTTATTTTATAAATATGTAATTTTGAAATCATTGTGATAATTACAGCACTTGCTCCTATGGAGCAAATGCTTTATTTATCACAATGGTTTCAAAAAGTGACTTTTACAGAGGCACCAAAAGGTGTCAATATGAGGGAATGGGTGAAACTGTCTTATGCACAAAACTGTGTGTCAACACAGCAGCTAGTTCTTGTCTATGCCACTATACCATAGATGTTTAACATCTTGAATATTTACCTCCTACCTCTTTGCACACTAGTGGCAAATTCAAGATTACAATTTTTTCGATACTCTGCATTTTGTTCACTCTTCCAACCCCGGAAACACATTCACTGTCAATAGCAAACAGTGTAGACCCTGATCAGAGGACTCCCAGAGCAATGTTTGTCATTTAAAATACATGCAGAGCTACAGATAAGGATGCGTACCCAAAAACTAAAATCGTCATTTCTCCACCAAACCCTATACTGTGACCACTCTTTAGAATCGTCTCAAAGAGACGATTCTAAAGAGTGGTCACAGTTTAGGGATTGGTGGAGAAATAAGGAAGCTATTATTGAAAATGTTCAAATTTACGCATCTTATCTGGAGCTCTGTACATGTAGTATATTTATGCCTTCCCTACTGAGTGGACTCTTGTTACTAAAACACTGAATGGCTATTTCAATCTGATAATTCAGGGTGAGAAGGGTTAATATAAAATACATGTACAGTGCTCCCTCTCTACAACGACACCCTTTGGGATACGAATATTGTATGTGTTGTTCAGAGGAAGTTGTTATAGGGAGGGAAAATCAAACATAATTAGCTTGTTTGCAGATCCCCAGATAAGGTGTATTTCGAGAACTAAAACCGTTATGCCTCTATCAAACCCTATGTTGTGACCACTCTTTAGAATCGTCACAAAGTGACGATTCTAAAGAGTGGTCACAACATACGGTTTGATGGAGGCATAAAGAAAATACGATGGGAAAACGTTTTTTCTGGAGCCTTGTTGTTTCGGAAACAGTGACGCGCGTTGTTGTAAGGAAGGAATCGTTATTGAGAGGGCCGTTGTAGGGAGGGAGCACTGTAGTTGTCTACTTACATCTAGACTGTAGGAAGTCTATGGCAACATTGATGTCAGCCAGACAGAAGCAAGCCTTCTTATTCAATGTGCCATTCCATCGCAGCCTGCTAAGGGAGCCATCTTCTGTAGCAATTAGCAACTCCTCTCGTATACACAGACAGCTGTGAAGAGCAAATAAATACAGTAGAACCTCTCTAAAGTGGTCACTAAATAAACATAGGTGTATTTAACCCTTTCCCTGTTCTATGTTTATTACAATAAAAAAAATGCTAGTAAAAAGAATCATTTTGTACAAAATGCATCAGTAGGAGTGAGGTGTCACAAGTATGTATGCTTCATTTAATACATGGTTTATGCACACACAGATAAATGGATTGTTGGAATGTTAAAAAAAACCTGTCAAGACACATGCATTGCGTGTGTTTCTCAAGCCTTTTACGTCTAGATCACGCTCACACGCTTATTTCAGTTTCACACATGCATTTTCTAAATTTTTGATTTTTTTTTTTTATGAAATATGACCTTTAAACTGCCTTCAAAAACCCTTAAATCAGCTCATAAATACTGCAATGTACCGATTATGACCTATTATTTATAGGCTAAATCACTGTGACATCACAGGAAAAGGCTTTATCACATCTTTAAAATGGAAATATTTCAGGAACTTCCAGGGACCTTTGGCCCCCTGGATACCCAAACAAGCCATCAGAGGCCCTAGCAGCCCCCAGCTACCAATGTCACACGCATTCTGACCCTTGACAGGTATGGTTAAATGGAAAACAAAAGATAATTTCCTGAATTGAGACTGCGGCCACTATATGTAACCTTGACATTAGGGTTCCTGATCTTAGAGTTTGGCTGATTTTTTATAATAACTTATTAACCCTTCGCTTGCTGAATTTTAAAATACATTTCTCCTTCTTTACCCATTCCCTGTTGTATAATTATATATATATATCTTCACTGTGTACAAGTATATCACTCTGCAATCACTGCTGTGAAGTGCACTGGTTGCACAATCAACTTGTAAATAGTGCAGACCCTGATGAGACAGTTCCTGCAGGAGCTGTCTCATCTGGGTCTTCACTATTTACAGGTAGGTATATTGAGGTGAACAGCAAGCGAAGGGTTAATAAGGATTTTTTTACTACGACAGAAACTTTAGAATCACTTCCTGCAAGCAAACAGCGCAGAGCCTGATCACACAGCTTCTACAGACTAAGGAAAGTAGTCCGTTTGATTATACAGTGAAACCCCGCTAATGCGACCACTTAATAAACAGCCACTGATGTCGTCTAAAGCAGGTGGTTGCTAATGCAGGACGAAAGTTATGCAGAAAGCTCCTATAGGAGCTTTCTGCATAACTTTCGTCCTGCATTAAGCTACCACCTGCCTCAGCCACCCAGAATTGTGCCCCTTTTTGGTGGTCGCATTAGCGGGGTTTTACTGTACTTCTGATTGAACATTTCCTCTGTGAATATTAATTTAAAAACTGATTACAGCATGAATATTCATATTTTTTAAATGTGACAGAAACTTAATATAATTTCCTTAGCAAACAGAGCAGACCCTGGTCACACAGCCCCTACAGACTGTCCCATCTGGGTCTACTGTGTTTTGTAATGGTGCTTAAAATCTTCCATATGCAGGAAAGGGTTAAATGCTGAATTGTCAAGTGGAAAGGTCCATAATTTGTCTGTCTATTCCATATGACAGGATTAAATAGTTCCTGGATTCTGATCTGTATCTACACCATTTGCAAACACCAGTGCAATATTTTCCCACACTCAAAGTGTGTCAACATACAATTTTGAGTAACACATTCAAAATATTGCTTGCTCATTCATAAAGCAGTATTTCATGCTCTCTTTCTCATCATGAAGATCAAAGTGATAACGAAACGAATCAATGAGTATATGATACGACACAGACATACGCCCAGTATGAATATATTATAAAATAACCCTCAAAACAGAAGTCAGCTTAACCCAGAGGTCCAGATAAGAAAGATGCGTAAATTAAAATAGTTTCGAGAAAAAATTTCTTTATTTAAAAAAGAACTTCTTTATTTCTCCACCTAACACTATGTTGTGACCACTATGGTGGTCACAACATAGTGTATGGTGGAGAAATGGCGATTTCAGTATTTGAGTACTCGCTTTCATCTGTTGCTCTGCTTGACCTTGTACTTGTTAACCCATTACCTCATAGGCTATTTTTAGATCCACCCACTTTGAATAAATCTACCGAAAAGGAGCATTAACTAGAGAAAAGGAAACTTTTAGAATTTTGTAGTTTGAAACCATTGTGATAAATAGAGCATTTGCTCCTATAGGAGCAAATGCTCTATTTACCACAATGGTTTCACAAAGTGACATTTACAGAGTCGTCAAAAGTCGTCAATATGAGGGAATGGGTTAATTAATACTACCTTTCAAATCAGACAGTTCCTATAGAAGCTGTCTGATCAGGGCCTGCTCTCTTTGCTGATATGATCTGTTCTCCACTGTTTACAATCACAATAAGCTTCCTTATTTTAAAACATAATCAGTGCCCAACACTTTGGATCCTCATTAAATACCAGGTTCACCCTTTCCTTGATATAAACGCTTTTCCGTGCATTTGCAAACAGAGTAGACCTAAATCAGATGGCTCCTATAGGACCTATATGCCCAGCTCTGTTTGCTAATGGAATTTGATAGATCAGTTTCTTTACTTTCTAAAATGGCTAAAATGTTACCACCTTCCATAGCTCATTATAACTATATTGTCCATGAATATTCTGTAGGTATTGAACTTTGGAATAAACATAGAACAGGGAAAGGGTTAATGGATGTCTTATGTGAATCCAATCTGTTTTGATTATAATGGATTAGTCTATGACAGCAAAAGAGCTAACCCATTCCCTGTTTAACCCATTCCCTCATATTGACGACTTTTGACGACTCTGTAAAATTCATTTTGTGAAACCATTGTGATAAATAGAGCATTTGCTCCTATAGAAGCAAATGCTCTATTTATCACAATGGTTTCAAACTACATGTACAAAATTCTTAAATATTCCTTTTCTTTAGTTAATGCTCCTTTTCGGTAGATTTATTCAAAGAGGTTGTATCTAAAAATAGCTTATGAGGTAATGGATTAATATTCATGAAAGATGTATTGAAATCATCAATACTAATTGGCTGATTTTTTTAATGGCATAATTATGTATACATAAACTGTTGGTATTGGTAGAAACTGAACAATCGTGTCTATCATAATTTCATAAGCAAACAGAGCAGACCCTGATTAGACAGATCCTACAGCAGCTGTTTGAGATTGGTCTACTCTGTGTGCAAAGGTGTGAAAGGGTGTTTATCATTTACATGAAGGAAAGAGATAAATCTGATACACTGTCATATAAATTTATGAGTTAAACCTGATACACTGTCATATAAAGTCATGACTAATGCACACAGGTCGCTATGCAATACAAGAAATACTTTATGAGATAATACATGTAATGTAAGAGATATCTGAGCAGAACAACTTCGGATATCACAGGTAGATGGACTAACAGAAAAGTTGTTGGGAAAACCATCTCCAAGTCCTTTACCTGATAGTAATGCCTTTTGATGCCTTTGCAAACAGAGTAGACCCAGATCTGACAGTTCCTGCAGGAGCAATTTAACCCATTCCTTCATAAGCTATTCTTAGATCAAACCTCTTTGAATAAATCTACCAAGAAGGAGTATTTACCAGAGGAAAGGAAAATTGTGTTGTTTTAAAAACATTGTGATAAATACAGCATTTGCTCCATAGGAGCAAATGCTCTATTTATCAAAATGGTTTCAAAAGGTGACTTTTACAGAGGCGTCAAAAGGTGTCAATATAAGGGAGTGGGTTAATTAGGGTCTGCTTGGTTAGCTTACTGTTATGGAATTACACAGGTCTGACTCTACAGTTTCTGACAAGGTAAAACAATTCTATGCTCATACACCCATTACTAGAAATTCAATTAACAGATATTCATAACATCATTATGTCTTGTATACATACAACTATTAAATATTCATCAGAGTAAAGAGTTCTTTATGTAGTTTGTACTCAATACATTGCATACCATGTCATTAAGTCTGGTAGCTGTATGTGAGAGTGGAGAGTCAGCTTCATGGCTGGTACACTGTCCCCTTCTGGCAGTCCATTGTTCTCCTTCCTGTATGTCTGGGACCTACAAACACATAACCCTAGTTTTTTACTTTCTAAAATTGCTACAATGTTCCACCTTCCATATTTCATTATAGCTATTTTGAACATAGATATTCAGTAGGTATTGAAATCTGGAATAAACATAGAACAGGGAAAGGGTTAAGAAACTAGAACAGAACCTGATCAGATGGCTCGACGCCTACAGGAGCCATTCTGATGTGAGTCTACTATATTTGCAAAAGAATGAAAAGGTGTTCATTCTATATTAGAGATTTAGGGTTAACCATTTATATGAGAGAAAGGGTTAACTTTTTATATGAAAGAAAGGACTGAAATGAGAATTCCGAAAACCATAACCCTTTCAGTGGTGTGCGGTGATCTAGTGGTAACGCGCTTAATTATCAGTCCGGAGGTCCGGGGTTCAAATCATGGACCCTTTGGGAAATTTCAGAGACGCTTTTCAGTGTCTCCCACCCACACCTCCTCTCCACCCAGGGGTTAAATGGGTACCTGTGAGGGTCACTAGCCAGTACTGCTGCTGCATGATTGCGCCATATGTTAACAGTGCTCAATATTGCAGGTGAATGACTCAATGACCAGGGGAGTAAATGTACAGTCGGCTGAGTGATCATTCGGACTGAAAGTAGACTATAACTAGGTACCTAACTTTACTTTACTGTGGGAAATGGATCACTAACATCCTTTACAAATAGTGTAGACCCAGATGAGAGGGCTCCTAGAGCATTATTTTTCATATATTACTTTTCTTTAAAATAATCCCATAATATTCATAGTATGACTTTTGTTTGTCCTGTTCACATTTTAGAATAGTCCATTTGACAATTCAGAGTTGAAAGGATTAATCTGAGGGCTTGCACATTTAAAAGGCTAATGTAATTGGTATATATGTATGATAAACTGTCACATGACTAATCACATGACCTTAATTCTACTCACCTGCCCTCTGTAGTGACATACAGACAGTGATGGTTTGGCACAGATATATCTAGATCCACCTTGAAAATAAGCACATAGTGCTTGCTGGTCTGAAATAGACAAACAAAACTTCCTAATAAGAGCTGTCAGAGGACATCATGTTCCACGTAGGCTATTTTTAGATCCAACCTTTTTGAACAAATCTACCGAAAATGAGCATTAACTACTGAAAAGGAAAATTTTAGAATTGTGTAGTGTTGAAACCATTGTGATAAATAGAGCATTTGCTCCTATGGAGCAAATGCTCTATTTATCACAATGGTTTCACAAAGTGACTTTTACAGAAGCGTCAAAAGGTGTCTATATGCGGGAATGGGTTATATATGAATATTCATGTAAGAAATAATTACAACAAAAACATTAACACTTTCCCTAATGAACATTTTTGTCAGGTAAGTTTTTCAAGAGTATTTTTTACTTACAAAAACACTGAGTGCAAGATCAGATGTACCCATATATAGTATATGAGTTTCTTTAAACCATAACCCTAAAAGTTGTTGGTTTTTTTACCTTACTCTCTGCAGAACTGTCATCCTGAATTAAGCTACCATATGTCTAACCCTTTCCTTCATATAAATGTCTTTCCACATGTTTGCAAACAGAAAAGACCCAGATCAGACAGCTCCTGTAGTAGCCATGTGATAATGAAGGGTCTGCTCTGTTAACTTATTGAATTTGACGTTGATGTTTCTTTAGTTTCTAAAATGAGTAGAATATTCCACCTTCCATATTAAATTTTCATTATAACCAGGCCTTTTTCTAGTATTACACATGTATGTTAAATTTAATTTAGGACCTGTTCCCAATGCAACATAGTTAACATGTTTTCCCAATTTTGGGAAAAAATCCCAATAGAGATCAAATTTTGATTAAAATGCTTAAAAAATGCAAAATAAGTTTAAATGAAACCAAAAATGCTTTCCAGATAATACACTTGTACCAAAATTGCCAGAAAAAGCCCTGATAACTACAGTAAACCCCCGCTAGTGTGACCACCTAAAAGGGCTATAATTCTGGGTGCTAGATGCAGGTGGTAGCTTAATGCAGGACAAAAGTAATGTAGAAAGCTCCTGTATTACTTTTGTCCTGCATTAAACAACCAGCTGCTTATAAAGACAGCCATTTTTATTCATTAAGTGGTTGTATTAGAGGGGGTTTACTGTATTTTGTCAATGAATATATTTAGTAAGTACATGTACATTGTATTAAAATTTTGAATAAACATAAAACAGGGAAACAGTTAAAAGCCAAGAATAGGACTTAGTTTGGTTGGTTCCTGTTGACAGGGTTTACTGTATATATAAAATCATTTCTTAGGCTTATCATTACCATTACAGAGCAAATATAAGAATGAGCTTAATAATTGAATTACTGATGTGCACATAAAAAGGTAAAAATAGCAAACAAAAACACAAGCATAATGCACCTTACACTGAGATCAATTGATCTTTATAAATTTACATTTGGCCAGTCATCCAGTTTAGTGTCACTCCACCTTGATTATTGTGAGAAGTAAACATTGTTTATACACTGTTTAACTTTTTATACATGTACTTCAAAATTGCAGGAAATGGACCTGTTTAGCTCAGTTGGATCCAATATGATTTTTATTGATGAATAATTTTGAATATGCTTACAAAATCAGTTCAATACTGTCACTTGTGGGATTGAGTGGTATGCTATAAAATGATAACATTGAATATGCGTACATCAAATTATCAGTGTATGACTGCATGTCACAAACTGATTACAGTAAAACTTTGATTATTCGAACACAAATACATAATCTTTAAGACGTACATGGCAACTTAATGCAGGATGAAAGTCATGCAGAAAGCTCCTCTAGGAGCTTTCTGCATGACTTCCACCCTGGATTAAGCAGCCACCTGCCTAAAAGGGTTTAAATTCTTCTATACTAATTTTTTGACTTATCAAGGTTTTCCTGTGTTCCTTTGAGAATATCAGGTTGAAAAACAACAATACTAATGGAAAAATCAATGTCACACCAGATGTGTTGTATCGCATAAAAATCTAATTGAAATGTAAATTTCACACAAATAGTGGAAAAGGATAAAAAAAATCTACTGAGGTCAAACTTTAACTTTTTTCTGCCATAGGCAAATCTGTGATCTTATCTGCAAACAGTCTGGATCCAGATGAGATGCAGAGAAACTCAGAATCTCAACAGGATCCAAACTGCTTGTTACAATGTACTTATAATTCAAAGATAAAACTTGAAGCAGACAGGAAATATGATGATGACAAAATATGGCAGCAAGAGTTGAAACATTGAGTAAATGCCCAAAGTTCATTTGTTTGTTTCAGGGTTTTACATTTGTTTTATGTTGCTTTAACCCTTTCCCGCATAGGCTATTTTTAGACCCAATCTCTTTGAATAAATCTACCCAAAACTGAAAAGGAGCATTTATTAGAGAAAAGGAAAATGTTAGAATTGTGTAATATTGAAACCATTGTGATAAATAGAGGATTTGCTCCTATGGAGCAAAATTTGCTCTATTTATCACAATGGTTTTAAGAAGTGACTATTACAGAGGCGTAGAAAAGAGTATTTATGGAGGAAAGCTGGTTAACAGATTTCAGTCACAATTCCATGTCTAACTAATTGCAGGTGCTGGAAGATTCCACATTTCTATTTAATCCTTTTTCTGTTCGATAATTAAGAAAGAAATAATGATATCATGACTCATGAATATTAATTAGCTGTATTTCTTTCATGGCATATGTACACAACAGTTTTTGGTATAAGTAGAAACTGAAGAGTCAGGTCTATAATTATTTCATAAGCAGATCAGACCCTGATCAGAAGGTTCCTACATGAGTATTCTGATCTGGGACTACTCTGTTTGTAAATGCTTGAAAAATCATATGAAGGAAAGGGTTAAAAAGTGTTCAATTCTGAGTCAAAATGCTTGGATTCATGCAGACAAGCTATGTTGGGAGATAACGCTCCTTACGTCACGTGTACATAACACGGAAGTGACGTTACTTCGCTTAGGAACAGCCATTGATTATAGAGTTTGAATGTAGTACGCAAAGAGAGAATTGAGAGAAGTAAATTGTGAAAGAAGAAGAAGACGTGTCAATCATCTATTCCCGTCCCATATAGACATTTGGTGCCGTGACTAAACAGGAAAATGAAGTCAAAGTGCATAAGTGTTGGCCACAAGAGTGCCGCGACGAGGCTGATCGCTAGATTTGAAGAAATTAAGCAGCTGGTGAACACGGTGAACACGGAAGAAAACAGCTTTAACGAGGTAACACAAATTGCAGAAAATTTAGAGAACCGCGTTAAAATAATAGACAACAACAAGATACTAGACAAACTTAAAGAGGAGCAGGAGATTTGTGAGCCATGTCTCATCTGTATTAAAATTGATTGCAAATTATAATGTCATAAATGATATGACTTAGCTAGATAAAAGCCATAAGTTTTTTAGCTCCAAATAAACCACTATCACAGCAATAAACCATCAGTGGATGGCAATAAATCCAAACTAACCATTAACCATTAATAATTAACCATTCCAACGCTGAATTTTCAGAGTGTATTAATCCATACATGTACTTGCTTATTGGTACAAGTCCATATAGTATGAAAGAGTAAAATTGGTGAAAAGAGTTAAAATGACATCAGAGGACTCCTCTAGGAGCCTTTTGATCTAGGTCTTAACTGTTTTCAAATGACAACGCACTCATTTCTTGCATTCAAATGTTTAAAACCTGTATAGCCTAATATAGATGAAAGCTACTTGATACAGGAGTATCATTAACTGTATCATTCAGACATAAACCAATAATAACAAATATTATCATATTTTAACCATTTACTCTATAAACCCATCTTTTTATGCCTTTAACCCTTTCCCTCATATAAACACCTTTTCACGCATAAATTTTGAGCAAACAGCAGAGTTAGACCCAGATCAGACAGCTCCTATAGGAGCCGTCTGATCAGGGTCTGCTCTGTTTGCTTTTGACATGATATAGATCTGATTCTACAGTTTTTGTCAAAGCAAAAAGTTCCCTTGAAAAGTTAAAGTTATACAACTTTTTCAGTCAATAAATATTCATGTGGTCATTATTTATTATTATTTGAATTTCTTACATGAATACTGAACAAGGAAAGGGTTAACAGTATGCAGATTCAGAACAGACAGCTTGTGTAAGAACTTTCTGATCAGGATTTAAGATTATCTACATACATATATGGTATAAATCTGGTTCTCTACTCATTCAGCAATACATTCCCTAAAATATACCTCTTTATACATCTACTTTCAATCTCAATAAATTATGCATGAATATACCTCAGGCAAAGGGTAAAACAAAATCATACAGGGAGTAAAATATGAGCCCTAACCCTTCTCTTGCTGAATTTTAAAAAAAACCCATTTCTCCTTCTTTACCCATTCCCAGTTGTTGATAATTACATAATTATATCTTCACTGTGTACAAGTATTTCGCTGTGCAATCACTGCTTTGGAGTGCACTGGTTGCACAATCAACTTGTAGATAGTGCAGACCCTGATGAGACAGCTCCTGCAGGAGCTGTCTCATCTGGGTCTTCACTATTTACAGATAGGTATATTGACGTGAATAGCAAGCGAAGGGTTAAGAAGATGCATATACTAAGCTTCTCCAAACCCTGTTGTGACAACTCTTTAAAAGAGTCTCAAAGAAAAATAAAGGAACTACATTTGTATTCTTAACCCTTTCCCTCATATAAACGAGTTTTCACGCATTTGCAAACAGAGTAGACCAAGATCAGATAGCTCCTATAGGAGCCGTCTGATCAGGTTCTGCTCTGTTTGATAACAGAATTTGATAGATATGTTTTTTTGCTTTCTAAACTGTCTACAATGTTCCAACTTCCATACTTCTTTATAACTACTTTGCCTAGGAATATTCAGTAGGTATTGAAATTTGGAATAAACATAGAACAATTAAGGAAAGGGTTAAACATGTTTTAACCATTTCCCTCATTCAAACACCTTTTCAGGCATATGCAAACAGAGTAGACCCAGATCAGATGGCTCCTAGAAGAAGTTACTCCTGTCTCATTTGAATCAATTTTCATAATATATTATCAATAATTCACTAGTATGTGATAAAGTACACTGTAAAGTCTAGCTAATGCAATAACATTATTACAAAAGGAGTATGTAATAGAAGGCCGTTGCTTAATGCAGTGCAAAAGTATTGCAGAAAACTTCTAATTACTTCTTTTGAGTGGTTGTATTAGACTTTACTGTATCTGTAGTACTATCACTTTGTAGAATTTATTTCAAGAATAGCCTTTAACCATGCTTCCCCTCATAAATATTTATGAAAGAATAAATTGAACTATCACTGAAGGTGAATAATACCCCCACAAAAGTGACTGTCACAATAAAAAGCTCTGTACAATTTGAAGGAGCATAACTCTGTAAGAAAATAGATAAACTGTAAAACTATTATATGATGCACATCTCCTATTCGTAAGTATCATGTCAAGTTTCGTACGATACTAGTCAGCAGTTGCTGAGAATCTGTGTGGAATAAAAGTCAACAGACAGGCCTACACAAAACTTATAAACAAAGGGGCATAACTTTGTAAGAAAATCAATCAGCTGGAAAAACTATAATTGGATGTGCATACATGTCCTCTTTATCAGACAAAGCATGATCATGTAAACTTTCATTGGATTCCAGTCAGCAGTTGCTAAGAAACTGCACGGATAAAAGTCAACAGACCAACAGACAGACCAAAATACAAAGGGGTAAAATTCAGTACGATTCCAGTTTGACAGCAGTCGCTGAGAAACCGTGTGGAATAAAAGTCAACAGACAGACCAACACAACAAAACTTTTAAACAAAGGGGCATAGCTTTCTAAGAAAATCAATCAGCTGGAAAACTATAATTGCATGCACATGTCCTCTTTAAGATAAAGCATCATATCAACTTTCATTGGATTCCAGTCAGCAGTGAATAAACGTCAACAGACAGATCAACACAAAACTTTTAAACAAAGGGGCATTACTTTGTAAGAAAATCAATCAGCTGGAAAACTTTAAATGGATGCAAATGTCCTTTTTATGGCAAAGCATCAGTCAACTTTCATTGGATTCCAGTCAGCGATTACTGAGAAACTGCGCGGGGAAAAAAGGCAACAGACCGACAAACCGCCAAGCTCACTCCTATATACCCTATACATGCATGTTTGTGGGAGTATAATAACTAAATTAATATCTATTAGATGAATTCTTATAATGACATATGAACACAGCAAGTTTTGGCATTGCAGAAACAGCAGAATCAGGCATATTATTTCATTAGCAAACAGAGCAGAGTGAGACCCTCATCAGGCAGCTCCAACAGGTGCTATCTGATCTGTGCCTGGTCTGTTTGCAAAGGTGTGAAAAGGTGTCTCAAACAAGGAAAGGGTTTAGGGAGTTTGCAGTGTACAGAACCTGCTTGTAAACGGTATGATGAAACTACAGTAAAACAGTCCTGTCTTAAGCGACTATCAAAAAGAAGTGTAAGTATGGGTCTGTAGGGTAGGTGATAGCTTAATGCAGGTAAGTAGTAATGTAGAAAACTCCTGTACGAGCTTTCTGCATTACTTTTGCCCTGCATTAAGCAACCACCTGCTTTTTTAAGATTTCTGCGCTCAATCAATTCGAAGTCGCTTCAGACAGGTTCTACTGTACAAACTCATATAATGTTGTGTCATGCTCTAAAGTAAAAGCCCAAAGTCACCATTAACCCTTTCCTCCATAAATACGCCATTCTACCCCTCTGTAAAAGTCACTTTTTGAAACCATTGTGATAAAATAGAGCATTTGCTCCTAAAGGAGCAAAATTAATGCTCTATTTACATACAATGGTTTCATAACTACAAAATTCTAAACTTTTCCTTTTCTCTAGTTAATGCTCCTTTTCGGTAGATTTATTTAATGAGACTGGATCTAAACATAGCCTAATGAGGTAATGGGTTAACGTTTTCAATGCTGAATTATCAAATGGACTCAAACAAGTCGAGCTTACATTGAATATTCGGGAATTTATAAAGAAAAGTATAAGATGACAAACAGTGCAGACCCTGATGAGAGGGCTCCTCTAGGAGCCCTTTCATCTGGGTCTACATTGTTTGCAAAGGGCATTAGTAACTGGTTTCCCACTCAGAAGTCACCAGTATATTCTAGTGGCAGGTTATAGCTCCACGACCTGAGCTTTCTGTATTACGTTTGTCCTGCATTAAACAACCACCCTTTCCCTTATGAATGTTAATGACACAATGAATCACTTCATTGAACTTTTGTGATACCCGATTAAAAAGGAGATTTTTGGCCATGGAAGAAACCGTAGCATGAGTTCAACAGAATCCCATAAGCAAGCATAGGGAACCCTGACCAGACAGCTCCACAGGAGCCATCTGATCTGGGTATACTCTGTTTATAAAAGGCATATGATATCTTCGAGGTAAAGGGGAAAAAAAACTGGTTTGACTGTACATATATGTAGAGGCAATCTGATTCAATTATATATAATTAGCTGATATATCATCAGCACAGCATGAACCTGACATTTTCCCAACAAGTGAAAGTTCAAACTATACCTTTATATTGTCATGGTCTTGATTACTGTCCCGCTGGATTTTTACCATGATACATATGAAATCTTGCTAGGTAAAATCTTCACGATTTCTTTTCTATTGGTATACAAAATAATGATCCAGAGCATTTGACTAACTGAATTTATTCGGAGAAACAGAAGAAATATTAACTCTAAAAAATTATAGCTGACCACAAAGTTGGTAGACAATTTAACCCTTCGCTTGCTATTCACGTCAATATACCTACCTGTAAATAGTGAAGACCCAGATGAGACAGCTCATGCAGGAGCTGTCTCATCAGGGTCTGCACTATTTACAAGTTGATTGTGCAACCAGTACACTCCATGTGCAGCAGTGATTGCATAGCGAAATACTTGTACACAGTGAAGATATATGTAATTATACAACAGGGCATGGGTAAAGAAGGAGACATGTATTTTAAAATTCAGCAAGAGAAGGGTTAATTTTAGTTAGGGTACATGATGAGTGAACGCACATTACATCCTTATTGACTGCAAAATGAAAGTCTGATTTACAATGTATTTCCATTGTGTTATTTAACCCTTTTTAGCTCATACACTCAGGGTAATCTGAAGATCATTCATGTAAAATGATATTTTTGTTCAAAATCAGTTTTTGCTCCAGTGACCTACAGGACTTGCGCAATAAGCGTCATAAGGTTGACACAGGGTCAGCTGAATATCAGCCTTGTGAAATTTGGTGGAAATCCATTTCATGGATTAACAGAAGGTGCCCTTTTAAAGAAATTGTTTGTAAAAATCTATTTCTAGCTCCTGTGACTTACTTATACAGAAGACAAGAATGATTTATATAAATCTGACAAAATACCACCAGCAGATCATTTCTGTGAAATTTTGTGGAAATCCATTTATGTCAATGGTTTAACCCTTTCCCTGTTCTGTGTTTATTCCAAATTTCAATACCTAATGAATATTCATTAACAAAATAGTTATGGTGAAACATGCAAGGTGGAATATTGTAGACATTTTATAAAGCAAAGAAACAGATCTATCAAATTCTATTAGCAAACAGAGCAGACCCTGATCAGACAGCTCTAGGAGCCGTCTGATCTGGGTCTACTCTGTTTGCAAATGCGTGAAAACACGTTTATATATAAGGGAAAGGGTAAAGAGATGTCATTTAAAGGAATTATCAGTTAAAATCTATTTTTAGCTCCCATGACCTACTAAAGTACTTATACATAGAATTGGAACAATCTATACAAATCTGAGAGAAGTTCACATACTGATCATTCCTTTGACATTTGGTGAGAATCCAGTTAGTATAGTTTAAGAGATGTTTAAAGAAAGTGTTTGTTAAAATCTATTTTTAGCACCAGTGACCTAATTATGAAGCAATGTATACAAATCTGATAAAGGGTCATCTGAAGATCAATCCTGTCAAATTTGGTGAAAATCCAGTCAATGGTTTAGGAGGAGATGAGACTCAAACTTTTTGCAGAGGTATATAATCATGAATTTGCCACCAGCATACTTTTAATGTAAGAATGTAATGTCAGTTGGCATGTGCATACAATGTAAAATCAGATCAAAGGACTCCATGAGGAAACATCTGATTAGGATCTGCACTGATTGTCATCCAAAGTCCTCTATCAAATCTGTTTATGTCTAAACAAACTGATCTTGAGTAGACCCCAGTCTTACAGGAGTCATCTGATCAGAGTTTGCTGATGTTTCTGCTATGCCAAAGCAATCCAGTGTTCATATGCCAATATACAATTTCATCTAATCAATATTCATAATGTCTTTATTTCTTACAAAAATAATCAGGAGTAAAAGGGTTAACCCTTTAACCCTTCGCTTGCTAATCGCGTCAATATACGTACCTGTAAATAGTGAAGACCCAGATGAGACAGCTCCTGCAGGAGCTGTCTTATCAGGGTCTGCACTATTTACAAGTTGATTGTGCAACCAGTGCACTCCACAGCAGTGATTGCGCAGCGAAATACGTGTACACAGTGAAGATATATGTAATTATACAACAGGGCATGGGTAAAGAAGGAGACATGTATTTTAAAATTCAGCAAGCGAAGGGTTAATCCAAAAATACCCTTTCTACAACTTTGCAGAGCAGATCCAGGTCAGAAGGCTCCTATAGGAGCTATCTGATCAGGTTCTACTCTATTTGATTATGAAGTAATACAGATGAATTATTATGCAGTTTATTCTGCTATGGCCAAAACAAGAGGGCCATTGGCCCTATATCGCTCACCTGAGTTACAGTAATACATGTATATTGACATGTTAATTTTTCAGTGGAAAACAATCTAGCAGATGAAATAAGCTTAGTGCACTGCTTTCACCCTTTCACTGCTGAATAAACTTGAACTGGATTCAGAACTAATACCAAGTGAATGGTTGACCAAGATCTAAACTGTTTACAACTTGTGCCATTTTTGCCTTAGCTCAAAATGCCTAAAACTGGTCTTTGAGAAATTCAAATGACTTCAATAAAGCTATGCAATTAATGCAATTATACCGTGACCCAGGTATATAGGCAAATAAAGTGCTAGGCAGTACATAATGCCAGTTTTTGTGTGAAATGACCAATAAGAATATCTTTAAAAATCGTTTAACCCTTTCCCCCATATAAAGCTGTTTTCATGCATTAGCAAACAGAGTAGACTCAGATCAGACGACTCCTACGGAAGCTGTCTGATCTGGGTCTTCTCTGTTTCTTTTGACACAATATAGATCGGATTCTACAGTTTTTGTCAAAGCAAAAACTTCTCTTCAGAGAAATAATGTGTTTTACACATTAAAAATAAGAGTAGACTAGATCAGAAGGCTGCTATAGAAGCTGTCTGATCAGGGTCTGCTCTGTTTACATTTGACAAGATATAGATTTGATTTTACAGTTTTTTTCAAAGCTAAAACTTCTATTTATGGCAATAACAATTTTTTAAGCATTAGCAAACAAGAGTAGTCCCAGATCAATTTTTGTCAAAGCAAATAGGTTAAGGGTTAATAGGTGTTTAGAAATAATTCTAGATCTAGGTGTGAATATCTCATGATAATTCAATTAAACGGGTCATTAGTATTTTTAACAATTGAAATTGAGAAGAGTTACGTCTATTGTTATAATTAAGTTATATTTACTCAGTTATTTCATTAATATCATACAAAATTCAGACATTTTAGGACTTTTTAATGTGTTGTCATCAAATTTTATATAAAAATGTTATATTTAAGATGCTTTTTTGGGCAGTAGTAGTAATTTTAACACCTATCATTGTTAGGGGGGCAAATGCATTATCATGTTTTCTTAAGAATTACCATGACTTATATCAGTTGGGCCATTGCATAATCATGTTTTCACAGTTTTCTTAAACATTACCATGACTTACATCAGTTGGGTTTGGACCCAGATCAAAAGTCTAGATGGTGATCATTTTCCTTGATTGGCTGAATTGTTACTTTCCAATATCTCTCACATCTAATTTGAGAGACATTGGAAGACACCATGTAACATCTAGCTATTACTAACACTACACACTGGGGTTAATAGGTCAAAATGCCTTTAATGTTTCGTCTGCAACAAAAAGTTATTGTCATCTGCTTCAATTCTTAAATTAAACTTACTTTCTTTTTATTGCAAAAATATGGTTAAGATGACAAACAGTTTGGATCCTGATGAGACGCTGCAGTATGCGGCCTCTCATCTGGATCCAAACTGTTTGCATAGGTAATCACAGTTTCACCACTAGCATGCAAAGAGTTAAGAGTCATGCATTGACCTGGAGAGATTTTACTGCCGAGCGCTGTAACCTTTGAACTGAAGGATCTGGAGTTGTTCATTTAACCCTTAATTTCCCTCATATAAACTTGTTTTCATGCATCTGCAAACAGAGTAGACCCAGATAAGGTGGCTCCTGTAGGATCAGTGTCTGTTATTTGCTAATGGAATTTGACAGATCTGTTTCTATGCCTTCTAAAACAGCTACACTGATTCACCTTCAACATTTTATCATAAATAGATATAAATAGAATGACACTGGAACTCCAATGCAGTTATCTCCCTTTGTCCCTTATGGCTATGCTGATGGGACAAGGGAAATAACTGTGAGGAAATTACCTTTTAAGTGTTACAGATTCAGATGTTAAGTAGCATAAAACCCCAGGGTGAGACCATTTTTGGCCCAGGGGTCATTATTTGAACACACCTGATAGTGGTATATTAGGTGATGCTTCATACCAAATATCTTAGCTCTAGATTATGTGGTTTCAGACAAAAAGATTTTTAAAGGTTTCCCTATATAAGTCTATGTAAAAACTACAAGCCCAAGGGCAGGGCCATTTTTGGCCCGGGGGTCATCATTTTAACAAACTTGGTAAAGGACCATTAGATGATGCTATATACCAAATATCAAAGCTCTAGAAATTGTGGTTTCAGAGAAGAAGATTTTTAAAGATTTAAAAAAAAAACCTGTAAAAGTAGTGGGGCGGGGCCATTTTTTGCCCGGGGGTCATGATTTTAACAAAACTGATAGAGGACACCCTAAGGTACATTTCTGTGAAATTTGGTTGAAATCCTCCCAGTGGTTTAGGAGAAGAAGTCATTTGAAATAAAAGTGAACGGACAGACGGACGGACAGACGGACAGACGGACAGACGGACAGACGGACAGACGGACAGACGGACAGACGGACGACGGACGACAGGCGGTCACAATAGCTCACCTTGAGCCTTTGGCTCAGGTGAGCTAAAAAGAGAGAAAAGAATGTGCATATACCACAACACAAATTAATCTAATTATTATTTAAAATGCCATTATTCATTATTAATTGCTAACCTTTACTCCATGAATATTCATGTAAGAAAATTTCTTAATGAATTAATATTCATGGAGTAAAGGTTAACCCATTCCTCCTTAGGCTATTTTAAGACCCATCCTCTTTGAATGAATCAACCTAAAGGGGCACTTATTAGAGAAAAGTGAAATTTTAGAATTTTGTAGTTTGAAACCATTGTGATAAATAGAGCATTTTGCTCCTATAGGAGCAAATGCTCTATTTATCACAATGGTTTCAAGAAGTGGTTATTACAGAGGCGTAGAAAGGCGTATTTATGGAGGAAAGGGTTAACAATGATGAATCATTCCACTTGAAAAATAAGTCATTGAAAGGGTTAACAATGCAACAGCTTGTGCTGCTACATAAATCTATTGACCAGCAATACAAAAATAATTATGGGGTGATACATGTAATCACTCTTAATGATTCATGTAAATCATCAACAACATCCTATGAGCATAATTTGATGTCAGAATTATTGTTGCAATCCAATTATTTATGAACCCTCTAAGCACCAATGCAGAGGATACGTCAGTAAAACCTCTTCTATACAGAACAGTAAATTTAGTATAAATATCCATCTTGCTGACAGGTGGTAGCTTAATGCAGGGTGAAAGTCATGCAGATAGCTCCTCTAGGAGCTGTTTGCATAACTTTCACCCTGCAACAGGAGCCTTTTGATCTGGTTCTACTCTGTTTGCAAAGGAGTAATGGGTTATTTCTTACATGATTATTCAGAAGGGAAAGGGTTAAGCATTCAGCACTAACCATTTACTCCAGTCCATTATACAGTAAAACCTCTCTATAACGATCACTAAATTGTGTTAATTAGTCAGTATTTACGGCAGGTGGCTGCTTAACCCTTTCCTCCATAAATACGCCTTTCGACGCCTCTGTAATAACCACTTCTTGAAACCATTGTGATAAATAGAGCATTTGCTCCTATAGGAGCAAATGCTCTATTTATCACAATGGTTTCAAACTACGTACACAATTCTAAAGTTTTCCTTTTCTCTAGTAAATGCTCCTTTTTGGTAAATTCATTCAAAGAGGCTGGGTCTAAAAATAGCCTATGGAGGAAAAGGTTGAAGCAATGTAAAAGTAAAACAGAATGCTCCAATAGGAGCGTTCTGTTTTACTTTCACCTTGCTTTAAGCATCCACCTGCCTTTAACAAAAATTATTGATGTAATTTATTGGCTGGTAAAGAGAGGGTTTACTGTATGCAAATAGATTAGTCCCATATGAGACTGCTCCTGTACAAGCTGTCTGATTAGGATGTGCTCTATTTGCAAAAGTGTCAAATGAAAAAGCATTCCAACTAATCCATATTCATAGAGTCATTACCTCACTACCATTTACAATATTAACCCATTCTTCCATAGGCTATTTTTATAAACAACCTGTTTGAATGAATCTACCAAAAAGGAGCATTTACTAGAGAAAAGTAAAATTTCAGAATTTTGTAGTTTGAAACCATTGTGATAAATAGAGCATTTGCTCCTTAAGGAGCAAATGCTCTATTTATCACAATGGTTTCAAGAAGTGGTTATTAAAGAGGCATAGAAAAGCGTATTTATGGAGGAAAGGGTTAAATAATATCCATGACAGCATTATTTCTTACTTGAATATTCATAAGGTAAAGGGTAAACCCTTCACCTGCTAGAGAGACTTAGCCCTCTTACCATCTTTGCAAACAGTGTAGGCCAAGATCAGATGACTCATTTAGGAGCTCTCTGAACAGTGTCTGCTCTGTTTACTTTTAACCCATTCCCGCATATTGACACCTTTTGACGCTTCTGTAAAAGTCACTTTATGAAACCATTGTGATAAATAGAGCATTTGCTCCACAGGAGCAAATGCTCTATTTATCACAATGGTTTCAAATCTACACAATTCTAAAAAATTCCTTTTCTCTAGTTAATGCTCCTTTTTGGTAGATTTAATCAAAGAGGTTAGGTCTAAAAATAGCCCAAGTGGGAATGGGTTTAAATAATACAGATCAGATTCTACAGATTCTGCCAAGACCAAATATTATCTTTTCTATCTGCCATTATAAAAAATGATATTCATGATGTCATTATTCCATTAGATAAGGCGTTAACTGCTCAATCATTGTCAGGATCAGTCTTAAGCTGTTTAGCCATACAACATCGTGTATACATGTCAGGAATGATACATGTATGTATCTCTGAAAAGATCAGAACAAGACCATGCACATGTTTAACCCTAATTACCCTAAATATTCAGACAGACAAACTCCGGCAAATAGTGCAGACCCAGATCAAAGGCTCCTGAAGGGGCCTTTTGATTTGATCAGGATTTCAATTTTGCCACTTTGTCAGCAGAAATTAAAGTCGCTAAAATGGTCTCAAACTGACATAATATTTGAATAAACTGGTTGAGAGAGGAGACTGGATTTCTGAATACAGTTGAATTTTGATATCTGGAACTCGGATTACTCAAACTTGAAGATAACTTGAATTAAATTTACAATACAGAACTGTTCTAAAAGGTTTCACTACGCATATCTAGAAGCATAATGTAACAGCTTAATTCAGGTCAAAAGTAATGCTGAAAGCTCATACATGAGCTTTCAGCATTACTTTTGACCTGAATTAAGCTTGAGAAATTGTTTAGATTAGACATCGGATTACTCGAACCTCTGTTATCTCTAATAAATTTGTATGGTCTCTTGAAAATTGAGATTTCAAAGTTTAACTGTACTTTGGATAATTAGGGTAATACTATTAGATGATTTCTGTCTGATGTTTAATCCATCTGCGGTGCTTTAATTTCCATGTAATAATATTTTGACAACATTCGGCGAGTCTCCATGACAACTCAAATAAGGTTGCCTCAGTATGTGATAAAAGTCTGTCCATTTCAGCATGACAAATCAATGATATTTAATGACCTACCATGACTGCCAGCGCTGTTGAGTCTGGCTTCCATTCTGCTTTATAAAAACTTCCATAGGTGTCCTGAGACTTCTGTGACTGACAGTAATTTACAATCTGTACTGCTGGCTGCAATAAACAAAAATAATAACAGTGTATAGAACAAATCTGTACTGCTGGCTGAAATAAACAACAATAACATTGTATAGAACAAATCTGTACTGCTGGCTGAAATAAATAACAATAACATTGTATAGAACAAATCTGTACTGCTGGCTGAAATAAACAACAATAACATTGTATAGAACAAATCTGTACTGCTGGCTGAAATAAACAACAATAACATTGTATAGAACAAATCTGTACTATTGTCTGAAATAAACAACAATAACAGTGTATAGAACAAATCTGTACTATTGTCTGCAATAAATAACAAAAGCATTATATAGAACAAATCTGTACTGTGGGCTGCAATACACAAAATAACATTGTATAGAACAAAAACACAATATTACATTGTACAGAACAAATTAATAAATAACAATAACATTATATAGAACAAATATGTACTGCTAGCTGCAATATACAACCAGAACATACTACAGAACAAATCTGTACTGCTGGCAGATATACACACCACACTGTAAAGAACAAATATGTACGTTTGCTGCAGTACACAACAATTGTACTATTTAGAACAAATATTTACTGTTGGCTGCAGTACAGTACACAACAATAACACTGTATAGAACAAATATTTACTGTTGGCTGCAGTACAGTACACAACAATAACACTGTATAGAACAAATATGTACTGTTGGCTGCAGTACAGTACACAACAATAACACAGTATAGAACAAATATTTACTGTTTGCTGCAATACACAACAATAACACTGTATAGAACAAATATGTACTGCTGGCTGCAGTACAGTACACAACAATAACACAGTATAGAACAAATATGTACTGTTTGCTGCAATACACAACAATAACACTGTATAGAACAAATATGTACTGCTGGCTGCAGTACAGTACACAACAATAACACAGTATAGAACAAATATGTACTGCTGGCTGCAATACACAGTTTCTGCCAGGGTAAAATATTCCTTAGTCTATGTCCTTAATAAAAAAAATCGACTAATGAATTTTCATGATGCCATTAATTTTTAACGAATATTGAATAGATCAAAGGTTAAAGCAGGTGACAGTTTAATAATGCAGGACAACATTAATTAATGCAAAAAGCTTGTTCTAGGAGCTTTCTGTATTACCAAATATCTGTTCACTGCGTTCAGCGGCTATCTGCTATTTCCTGCATTTTTCTGCCAAATGCAATCTGACCAGAGTCTGTTTGGTTATGAAATAATATAAAGATATGATTCTACCCTACCATGGCCATATACTTAAATATTCTTAAGTTTTTATGTGCTACAAATGTATTTAACAATTAATCCCATTAATATTCAATTTCATGATGTCATTTTTTCTTACAAGAATATTAATTTTATGGAGTACAGTGTTTATGCTCCTATTTTCACTCAGTATGTAGTGTGTTAACCCTTTCCTTCATATAAACGTGTTTTCACACATTTGTAAACAGAGTAGAACCAGATCAGATGGCTCCTATAGATCAGGGTCTGCTCTGTTTGCTAATAAAACTTGAAAGATCTGTTTCTTTAGTTTCTAAAATGGCTGCAAGTCAACGGCCATAGAGCTTCACTACCACACTGATAGTCTGATACACATTACATGTTGATAAAGATACCTATGGAACAGCCTTGCTGCCTTATTTGCTATAACCACCATGATGTAACAAGGAATGGTTCTTATATGCATATATTTTTTCATGATATGATACTTTTACTTCTGTATATAGTTGTGTGTTAACTTTGTTATGTTATGGATTTTTTCTTTATATGGTACCGACCTATTATATATTTAAGTAACCCTACCATATAAAAACTTAACGGTAGTACCGTTAAGTTTTTATATGGTAGGGTTACTTAAATATATAATAGGATTATATCAACACATGATGCTAAGTGTTGATTTACAATATGCTGTTATTCAGTTAAATGAAAGAGTTTCAGATCGAATTAATTACATTATGTGTTTTTTGCCTGGTGGACTACCTTTAATTTTTTGCAAACACTGCAGATCCAGATCAGGTAATGTCTCCTGTAGGAGCCATCTGATCAGGGTCTGCTCTGTTTGCTTATGATATAATGTACAATGTAGATATGATTCTACAGTTTCTGCCATGACAAACTATATATTCCTGTCCATGTACATGTGTTATTATGAAAAATTAACCTAATTGGTATTCATGACGTCATTATTTCTTACATTAATATTCATGGAGTAAAGGGTTAAGAGGATTATGATTTTCACCTCAGCTGTACAGCATACCGATTTGTAAACATCTATTCATTGTTAAAAGACTACCTTTTGAGCTTATAAAAGACTTAACCGGCATGAATAATACCCATATGTTACCAATTATGTTCAGAATAAAATCAACAAAGTCCTTCATATCACAGCTTGATTTATATTATCAACAAGTAGTAGTAAATGACGTCATACATGATACAATTAATATTCTACATGTAAATCACAGGAGCACAGCAAACATATTACAGGTCCTGAGGCTAAACGAGAGCACTGCATGCGGGCGCAATAATTACGCTCCTCTCTCAAGACATTTTAAGTTTGTATAATTTCCTAAGTCCATTTTAAAACAAGAGGGCCAGAATGGCCCTGAAGCGCTCACCAGACAATCAGAGGAGAAGATTTTCAAAGTTTTCACTATATGTTTCTATAGAAACATAGCCGGCCCTGGGGTGGGCCAATTTTGACCCCAGGGGCATAATTTATATAACTTTCGTAGAGGACTTGAACATGCTTCTATGAGCTAAATATGAAAGCTGAGAACCTTTCAGTTTCAGAGGAGAAGATTTTCAAAGTTTTCTCTATATGTTTCTACTGAAAACTACCCACCCCTGGGGCGGGGCCAATTTTGACCCAAGGCCCATAATTCATATAATTTTTGTAAAGGACCTATACATGATGCTATGCGCCAAATATGAAAGCTAAGAACTTTCCAGATTCAGAGAAAAAGATTTTCAAAATTTTCACTTTTTGTTTCCATTGAAAACTGCCCACCCCTGGGGCGGGGACAATTTTGACCCTGGGGCCATAATTAATATAACTTTTTTAGGGGACCTGAACATGATGCTCTGTGCCAAATATGAAAGCTGAGCGCCTTCCAGTTTCAGAAGAGAAGATTTTCAAAAGTTTCACTATTTGTGTCTATTGAAAACTGCCCACCCCTGGGGTGGGGCCAATGTTGACCCCAGGGCCATAATTTATATAACTTTTGTAGAGGAACTAAACATGATGCTATGTATTAAATATGAAAGCTGAGAACCAGATTGAAAGAAGAAGATTTTCAAAGTTTTCACTATTTGTTTCTGTTGAAAACTGCCCACCCCTAGGGCGGGGACAATTTTGACCCTAGGGCCATAATTTATATAACTTTTGTAGAGGACCTGAACATGATGCTCTGTGCCAAATATGAAAGCTGAGCGCCTTCCAGTTTCGGAGAAGAAGATTTTCAAATATTTCACTATTGTTTCTATTGAAAACTGCCCACCGCTGGGGCGGGGCCAATTTTGACCCCAGGGCCATAATTTATATAACTTTTGTAGAGGACCTGAACATGATGCTATGTGCCAAATATGAAAGCTGGGAACCGTCTGGTTTCAGAGGAGAAGATTTTCAAAGGGTTACTATGTTTCTATTGAAAACTGCCACCCCCTGGGGCGGGGCCAATTTTGACCCCAGGGGCATAATTTATATAACTTTTGTAGAGGACATGAACATGATGCTCTGTGAGAAATATGAAAGCTGAGCGCCTTCCAGCTTCAGAGGAGAAGATTTTCAAAGATTTCACTATTTGTTTCTATTGAAAACTGCCCACCCCTGGGGCGGGGCCAATTTTGACCCCAGGGCCATAATTTATATAACTTTTGTAGAGGACCTGAACATGATGCTATGTGCCAAATATGAAAGCTGAGCGCCTTCCAGTTTCAGAGAAGAAGATTTTCAAAGATTTCACTATTTGTTTCTATTGAAAACTGCCCACCCCTGGGGCGGGGCCAATTTTGACCCCAGGGTCATAATTTATATAGCTTTTGTAGAGGACCTGAACACGATGCTATGTGCCAAATATGAAAGCTGAGAACCTTCTGGTTTCAGAGAAGAAGATTTTCAAAGTTTTACTATATGTTTCTATTGAAAACTTCCCACTCCTGGGGCGGGGCCAATTTTGACCCCAGGGGCATAATTTATACAACTTTTGTAGAGGACCTATAGGTGATGCTATGTACCAAAGATGAAAGCTGAGAACCCTGTAGATTCAGAGGAGAATATTTTTAAAGGTTCAAATTGTTGACGCGGGACGACGGACGACGCAAACCGCACGACGACGGACATCAGGCGATCACAAAAGCTTACCCTGAGCACTTTGTGCTCTGGTGAGCTAAAAACAAAACAGATGTGTTTGTGAAACTATTTGTCCCATATATGACTTTTGACCTTGTTGTATGAGCTTGATAAGTAACCCCTAAAAATGTTTGCCTCCATAAGTTGAACATGCTTGCCATGTTAAATTTGAAGAATGTAGGTTGAATGGCGACAAAATTATCACCAATCTAAATTTGACATTTGACCTTGATGTATGACCTTGACCTTAATGAGTCACCCCTAAAACTGTTTGCTTCATAACCTGCATATGCATGCCAAGATATACCCCCCCCCCCCCATGATGGGGGCATAAAATCCTTACAGAGTTATGGCTCTTAGACTGATTGTAGCCCTTGTGGAGGTAAACAAGTGTGTGAAGTTTCTTGACATTTGTTCGAGTAGTTTTAAAGCAATAGGCAATGTTAAGTTTTAAAATTTAGGTCAAAGCTCAAAGGCCAAGATAACAAGTAAAACAAGAGGGCCAGAATGGCCCTGAAGCGCTCACCAGACAATCAGAGGAGAAGATTTTCAAAGTTTTCACTATATGTTTCTACAGAAAACTAGCCGGCCCTGGGGCAGGCCAATTTTGACCCCAGGGGCATAATTTATATAACTTTTGTAGAGGACTTGAACATGATGCTATGAGCCAAATATGAAAGCTGAGAAGTTTCAGAGGAGAAGATTTTCAAAGTTTTCTCTATATGTTTCTACTGAAAACTACCCACCCCTGGGGCGGGGCCAATTTTGACCCCAGGGCCATAATTCATATAACTTTTGTAGAGGACCTATACATGATGCTATGTGCCAAATATGAAAGCTGAGAACTTTCCAGATTCAGAGAATAAGATTTTCGAAGTTTTCACTATGTTTCCATTGAAAACTGCCCATCCCTGGGATGGGGACAATTTTGATCCCAGGGCCATAATTTATATAACTTTTGTAGAGGACCTAAACATGATGCTATGTGCCAAATATTAAAGCTGAGAACATTCCAGTTTCAGAAGAGAAGATTTTCAAAGATTTTACTATTTGTTTCTATTGAAAACTGCCCACCCCTGGGGCGGGGCCAATTTTGACCCCAGGGGCATAATTATATAACTTTTGTAGAGGACCTGAACATGATGCTATGTGCCAAATATGAAAGCTGACAAACTTCTGGTTTCAAAGGAGAAGATTTTCAAAGGTTTACTATATGTTTCTATTGAAAACTTCCCACCCCTGGGGCGGGGCCAATTTTGACCCCAGGGGCATAATTTATACAACTTTTGTAGAGGACCTGAACATGATGCTCTGTGCCAAATATGAAAGCTAAGCGCCTTCCAGTTTCAGAGGAGAAGATTTTCAAAGATTTCACTATTTCCTTCCATTGAAAACTGCCCACCCCTGGGGCGGGGCTAATTTTAACCCCAGGACCATAATTTATATAACTTTTGTAGAGGACCTGAACATGATGCTATGAGCCAAATATGAAAGCTGAGAACCTTCTAGTTTCAGAGGAGAAGATTTTCAAAGTTTTCACTATATATTTCTATTGAAAACTGCCCACCCCTGGGGCGGGGCCAATTTTGACCCCAGGGCCATAATTTATATAACTTCTGTAGAGGACCTGAACACGATGCTCCGTGCCAAATATGAAAGATGAGAGCCTTTCAGTTTCAGAGGAGAAGATTTTCAAAGATTTCACTATTTGTTTCTATTGAAAACTGCCCACCCCTGGGGCGGAGCCAATATTGACCCCAGGGTCATAATTTATACAACTTTTGTAGAGGACCTGAACATGATGCTATGTGCCAAATATGAAAGCTAATAACCTTCTGGTTTCAGAGGAGAAGATTTTCAAAGTTTTACTATATGTTTCTATTGAAAACTGCCCACCCCTGGGGCGGAGCCAATCTTGACCCCAGGGTCATAATTTATACAACTTTTGTAGAGGACCTGAACATGATGCTATGTGCCAAATATGAAAGCTAATAACCCTCTGGTTTCAGAGGAGAAGATTTTCCAAGTTTTAACTATATGTTTCTATTGAAAACTTCCCACCCCTGGGGCAGGGCCAATTTTGACCCCAGGGGCATAATTTATATAACTTTTGTAGAGGACCTATAGGTGATGCTATGTACCAAAGATGAAAGCTGAGAACCCTGTAGATTCAGAGAAGATTTTTAAAGGTTCAAATTGTTGACGCGGGACGACAGACGACGACGGACATCAGGCGATCACAAAATATATAAAAACATAACATTTTCATGAAGTGTTATTGTCACAAAACGACGAGCATAATGTCAGTCTGAAATGTCCAAGTTAATGGCACAATAAAACACCCCTGCATTTAACCCTCACAAACAACAACATGGATGTCATGTTTTCATAACATATGATATTTAACCCTTTACTTCAAATAAACGCCTTTTCACACATTTGCAAACTTTAGGGTAGACTAAGGTCAGACAGCACCTATAGGAGCCATCTGATCAGAGAGTCTACTCTGTTTGCTAACAGAATTTGATAGATTTACTTTCTAAAATGGCAGCAATATTCCATCTTCCACATTAATTATTTTTCCATGATTATTCATTAGGTATTGAAATTTGAAATGAACAACAGGGAAAGGGTTAGAGATCATGAATAAATTTCCAGTTTATTTATTCATATTTTTGATTATTTTTTGGAGGAGGGGGGAATTATATCACTATGAAAGAGAAAACTGTGTTGGCTGAAAAAAAAGGTGGTAGGTAGCTAGCAATATTTTGATGCAGCTCCTTTTAAGCTAAGATAATGGTACAATTGCCAAGTTTAACTTAAGCTAAGACGATGGTATAATTGCTGAGCTTAATTTAAGACTTACAATAGACTGGTAAAAAGAAAAATGACTTCTCACCGACTGAAATAAAGATCTGACTGTTGCTGTGAGTTAAAGTGCACTAATCAACCAAAGAATAATACATTGTATTAGTGCACATATTTTTTTTTATATGCCCACTCTAGACAATGAGCTAACGTATGACAGGAATACAGGCATACTCCTACAGGAGTCGTCTGATCTGGGTCTACTCTGTTTGCAAATGTTTGAAAAAGCATTTATATGAGGGCATTAAGGTTAAGAGATGTTTAAACAAATTGTCAGTTAAAATCTATTTTTAGTTTCCATCACCTACTGATAGAAGGTCACCTGCAAAATGGCAAATCATTCCTCAGATATTTGGTGAAAATCCAGTCTGTGGTTTTGGAAAATACAGTAAAACCTCTCTATAACGGCCACTTAATTGTGTTATTTTGTTGACATTTAGGGCAGGTGGCTGCTTAAAGCAAGGTGAAAGTAAAACAGAACACTCCTATAGGAGCGTTCTGTTTTACTTTCACATTGCTTTAAGCAGCCACCTGCCTTTAACACAAAATATTTGATGTAATTTAGTGGCCGTTATAGAGAGGTTTTACTGTATGTCATTAATACTTTACTCGATGAATATCAATGGAAGAAAAGATGATATCATGCATATTAACCCTTTCCCTGTTCTATATCTATTCCAAATTTCAATACCTACTGAATATTCATGAACAAAATAGTTATAGTGAAACATGGGAGGTGAAACATTGTAGTCATTTTAGAAAGAAAAGAAGCAGATCTATCAAATTCCATTAGCAAACATAGCAGACCCTCATCAGATGGCTCCTCTAGGAGCCATCTGATCTGGGTCTACTCTGTTTGCAAATGCATGAAAACATGTTTATATAATTAATGCATGATTTTTTCGTTAAAGTAGAAACTATAGAATCAGATCTACAATGTATATTATTCCATAAGCAAACAGAGCACACCCTGATCAGACGGCTCTTATAGGAACCGTCTGATCTAGGTCTACTCTGTTCGTGAGTGCGTAGAAAGGAGTATTTATGGAGGAAAGGATTAAAGAAATTTTGTTTAACCCCTTCCTTTATATAATTGCATTTTCACGCATCTGCAAACTGTAGACCCAGATCAGATGGCTCCTATAGGAACCATCTGAGCAGGGCCTGCTCTGTTTGCCAATGGGATTTGTTAGATCTGGGGGTTTTTTACTTTCTAAAATGGATACAATGTTCAACCTACCATATTTCATTACATCTATACTTTTGTCCATGAATATTCAGTAGGTATTGAAATTTGAAATAAACATTGAACAAATTCCATTAGCAAAGAGAGCAGACCCAGATCAGACGTCTCCCATAGGAGCCATCTGATCTGGGTCTTCTATGTTTGCACATGTGTGAAAAAGGCATTTAAATATGAAGGAAAGGGTTAAATCGGACAATAATTTGTTATAATAATCAACAAAGGGGAATAACACCAGGAAGGATAACGCAATCCAAGTTATCTCACCCTCATGCACAACTAACAATCAATTTTGATCATCCATGCATATATATGAAGAACTTCCACTCAATAATAAAGGAGGAGTTAGCCGGATAAGTTAGAGCTAAAGGATGGACAGAGGGGCGACACACACCATACCATATAAAAAACTATCCAAGGTATGGTGCCTCTGCAACTTAGTGACAAAGTTTTGTAATAATTTGGTAAAAATCAATACTCAGATAAAGTTATACTAATCATTCTTACCTTGTTATTCTACAGAGGAACAGAAATTGAGTAATACTCAGTGACCAATAAAAACAAATTGGGTAATAAAAGACATATAGATCTATCATGCATGGAATGACCACAAGACAATAAAGTCTACATACATTGTATGCCTATTAAACTATTGAAATTATTATAGGGCTGTTTTATCAAGCACTTGGTCACAGTTACTAATAGACATACATATATTCAACTGAGTACAATGTATTCCTAATTTTCATTGTCTTTCATTACATACTGATTTAAAATTAAGTAGATTTTGATTTCAACAATATTTTATCCAATAAAGAAACAGATTGGACAACAGGCATAGCCTATGTAAGTCCTCTCCAGGAAAATTAAGTAGGTGTCTGAAGGGTTACAATACCAACAAAATCAGGAAATGGGCAAATATTACGTAACCCTTTCCTTCATATACACATGTTTTCATGCAGACTTGCAAACAGAGTAGACCCAGATCAGATGGCTCCTATAGGTGCCATCTGATCAGGGTCTACTGAGTACTCTGTTTGCATATGGAATTTAGTTTCTAAAATGGCTACAATGTTCTATCTTCCATATTTCATTATATATTCTTCCATATTTCATTATAACTATTTCGTTCATGAATATTCAGTAGGTATACATTCAGGAGTGCTGGAGGAATCCCCTAATGACGATTTCGCCAACAATTAGATATACATATAGTAAACCTATTGGAGATTTCGCCTAGAAAGCAATAATTTATATAGTGATTATTTTTCGCACCTATGGTACACTGGTATGGATAACAAGACAGAACTATAAAGAATGTTTGTAACAAGAATAAATTGTCCTGTTGTGTTGCTTTCCAGATCAAGATGACCAAGATTTCAAGAATGATCAGTGTAGCCCCTGATCACAACCTGGAATTTAATAGCCCATTATTACAGGGGTTGATAACTATATACCGAACATTTGCAGAAAGTGAAAATGTCATATGTACGAAATAGTTATAATATGAGTCTTACTGCTTGTTAGATGATCTGGATCCAATAAATATTCCAAAAGCAATATTAGTTAATACACTTTTTGCAAATTCTCTCTCTTTTTTCTAATATTGTATCAAATTCTATGTATATAGTAATCAGGGGCTACACTGATCAGATCCAGATCTGTTAGACTCATATTATAACTTGTTCCATGTGTATGACATTCTTACTTTCTGCATAACTATTGGTAGCATAATTATCACTCAATATATATTATTATCTTAACTGTCCATTTCTATGTAGTGATCAGGGACTACACTGATCAATGATGAATCAATCTTGGTCACCTTGATCTGGAAAACAATACCACAGAACAATTTAATCTTGTTACAAACAAATCTATATAGTTCTGTCATGTTAGGCGTACCATCATCATCATCATCTTCAGTAATCGCTTTACTCTTTCAGAGTATACTCGCAATGATCAATGGTTAAAAAGCACATGCGCAGAATGCTTTGGTCAATCTATCTGAGAGTTAAAAATGGGTTTATATACACACTTGTTTTAAAAGAATATGTTAAAAACCGCCCGAGTTTAGGTAGTCAGTACAACATTGCCGAGGGCCGACCGGAAGGTTTCCACAGTTGGTTGGACCACGGCTGTGTCCGGGAGGCGGTTCCAAAAGACGATGCTGGCAGGAAAGAAGCTGTGTTGGTAGGAAGTTTTCTTGCATAGAATCTGGCAGTATTGTTGTGAGTTGACTCTTGTAGATCTAGCAGTACGGAGCGGTGGATCTGGAGTGATGTCAACGAGACCATTCAGAATCTTGAAAAACATGGTAACTCTGGCGTTGTCCCGTCTGTGTTGTAGAGTGTCCCAACCTAATAAGTTTAACATACTGGTGACGCTGCTTTCACGTGAGTAGTCATTTGTGACGAATCTAGCTGCTCGTCTTTGGACCATTTCAAGTGAATTTACATTATTTGAGTTGTGTGGTGACAGACTGTTGAAGCATATTCTAACATTGGTCGAACATAGGTTTTATAGGCTGTTGACTTTGCATTTTGCATACTGCATAGATGAAAAATACAATCACTATATAATTGCTTTCTAGGCGAAATCTCCATTTGGTTTACTATATATATCTAATTGTAGGCGAAATCGTCATTAGGCGATTTCTAACCCATTCAGAGTACATGATCAAAACCCAAATGTCACTTTTTGATAAAATATACATATTATATAAATTAAATGAGTGCAAGTTGGTGTGCAGTACTTCATGCCAGTACCACTAAAATGAGTGGAGTTGACATGTCTCATATAAATATAGTTAGATACAAACTACATAGGAATAGTTATACATTATATCAAATTAAAGTGCAGCTTGGATATACATTTTATTATCATTGTGATAATAAGGATAATTGTTCCCCTTCCATTATATAGCTTGTCAAATCCAAGTTGACTGACTACGGTAATCAGATAAAAATTTGACAAGTCAGAAGTGACCAATTAAATGAGATTAGGAAAAATAGATGTTGATGAAATAAATCAACAGTTATTTGACATAATTTAGTTAAAAACAACTTCATTTTAATTTGTTTTAAAAAATTAAGCTAGATTTTGTAGATCTATGATGACACGACTCAGAATAGGCGTTCAAGAGTAAAAACATTGGGTAAGACTCTTAATCCTGGGGCTCTTCATGGTGCCACGCTTTAAATATATAGTACCTTGATAAATGTGTACGGTCTTTCAGTTTAACTCATTATTCGGTCTTTCAGTTTAACTCAATAAGAAAAGAATAACTTGTGAATGACAGAACGCCATGGTAATGTTTTTCTCACCTTGCAATACCAAATGCTCACAGTATCTTCTGAAAGAACGGCGAACAACATCTGATCGCGATTGGAAACGATGAAACGTAGTTCCTGTGCATCATTTTGAGGCTGTTTGATATATTTTGGCCAGCCGATTGGGAAATACATGGTGAAACGCAGGTTTCTTTCATACTTTCTTTGCCACGAACCTGTCAATCAGCCATATTGACTAAATTTAGCATATGAAACGACCCGTTTCATTGGATAGACCTAGTTACGATTGACCAATGAAATATTTCGAAACATTACGATGTTACTTTTCCTTTCGGAATTCCCTTATTCTAACAGAGATCGAAAGTATTTGATATTTCATTTACGACAAAAGATGATTAATTATTTTCTACATATTTTGAGGCATTATTTCATAACTTATACATCAATCACACAATTACTTTTTTAAAATTATACTTTTTTAAAAATAATGGCATAATACAAATTGTTTTACTTTCCAATTAGTGGAGCACCTGTCTCCGTTGTGTCGAAATCGACTGGTTTGCCCCGTTCGTTTCTCAAAAGTAGCATCGTATGCGCCTTGGCAACTATCAACTTTTGATTTGAGCATTATTGACAAAAATATTGGTATCTAGAATAATAAAGTGACAAACATAAAGGTAAGTGATTTTATCTCACCTTTAAATTGAAAAGTTGTTTTTTGTTACTTTATATTTGGTTTTCTACCGACGCTTTTCAAGAATAATAAATTATTGCCACGCGTGGACAGCGGTTTACTAATCCTCAAATACCATTTACACACATTGCTGGTAGTTAACCCATTACTTCAGGAATAATAAGGAAAGACATAATGGCATCATGGACATTGATTATATATCCTTTTGTGGTATGAACACATGGAGTTTAGCCATGACAACAACTGTGCAACCAGACCTGCAGGAGTCGTCTGAACTGGGTCTGTTCTGTTTGCAAATGCACAAAAAGACGGTTCTGTTAAGTAAAGGCTTATCAGTGTTTGATTGACAACCTTTTTCCAAGAAGAAAGCTTTTCAGATACAGAAAATATAACAAATTACTTGTCAATTACATAGTTACAGTATTTTTCACCTTTCCATTGATCCACTTTTTAAAAAATTTAGAAAGAAATTTTAGATTAAATTGTGCATAACAGGTTGTATGATTTGTTCACAGTGTCTTTATTGTGCATTTTGATACAGTTAAGGAAAGAAATCTGACTTCACCTTTTCCTTTACATAAACGCCTTTTCACGTATTTGCAAAAAGAGTAGACCCTGATCAGATGGCTCCTATAGGACTGCTCTATTTGCTAATGGAATTAAATCTGTTTCAGTTTCTAAAATGAGCTTATGATGTCTGTTGGTAACCCTACACTGTTTAACTCTTTCCCTAAGTGTGAAAATGTATTTATATGAAAGAAAGGGCTAACCCTTACCCTGTTGCATATTCATGCATATTCATGTAAGAAATAGTGACATCATGATAATTCATTAGCTATTTTTTTATAATGGCATAATGTACACAGGAATACTGCAGAATAACGTCTACAGTAAAACCTCTCTATAACAGCCACTAAATTACATCAAGTATTTTGTGTTAAAGGTAGGTGGCTGCTTAAAGCAAGGTGAAAGTAAAACAGAACACTCCTATAGGAGCATTCTGTTTTACTTTCACCTTGCTTTATGCAGTCACCTGCCCTAAATACCAACTAATTAATACAATTTAGTGGCCATTATAGAGAGGTTTTACTGTAAATCATTCCATAAGTATATCCATGGAGCAGATTCTTATGTGACAGGTCCAGCAGGAGCCGTCTGATCAGAGTCTACTTGGTTTGCAAAATGTTTGAAAAGGTGTTTATATGAGTGAAAGCATTAAATAGAATTTACTTTAAAGCAAACTGTACCATGTTTAGTATTTGACTTATGGTATGAAACTTGCATACAGGATACCAGGTGAGAAAAATCAGAATCAGCTCAACTCAGCCTTGGTTAAAGCAATCCTTAGAAAACGTCATATAGCTTACATCCAAATCTGCCTGCTTGTCAGAGATTGTGTGAGGTCAGCTTGAGGTACTCAAGCTGGGTTTTTTTATTTATTTATCTCATTTTGATCCAAACTGTTTGCAATAGTTGAAGCTAATTGTGTCTTTCTGAAATGCTTTTCTCGGAAGTGGTCGGAGAGACACAAATAGGGCGAACAGATATGAAATTAAAACCCAACCTGAATCTAACTGAAACATTGGCAAATAGAATCGGGATTGTCGATATCAAACATGTCATTTTCAACGTTTATTGGATAGGTTTTCATGCGATATACTACTTTCCAGGATATAAACAAATGAGTGTTGTATATTTTAGGCATTTTTGAAACAGATCGAATGTAGGGACTTCCCCCTTAAAGGATTCAATGCAATTATAAGGGTAGTACCAGGGCTGGAAAAATCCTAAAAGTTTTACTCGTTCTGCCAGCTGCTTTTGTCTTATTTTACTTAAATTCATTGTTAAAATGTCTGAAATTCTACTCGTCCTGCAAGAAAGTTACTCGTCATGGCGAACGCACAAGTGGAATTTTCAAGGCCTGTCGGTACATGTGTGTAATAAAATAAAACTCCTAAACAATTTAATGGAAAAGATGTAAAGTTTGTTCAGTGTCTATATATTATTCTCTTTTCAGGATTAAAACCATTTGAATAAGAACAATGGGTGACCATGATAAAGCCAGAGATAAAGCTGCTAGACTGCTTAAGAAACAAGGAAGTGTGTCCTCTCTGGCTAGCAGTGATATCAAACATGATAACAGACTCCACAAACCTGGGTGAGAAAAACTTGCTGACAATTTTTGTAGTTTAACTCTTTACCTCATGAATATCCCACAGGTGCCCTTCGCATGCTATGTCTAAACAACAACATCAACTCCATCACAAATACGGTACATTATTTTTTAATTGCATGTCATAATTATCTAAAACATACCAAAAGATAGTTTTTTGACCCAACCAAAAACAATAAAAAAAAAGGGGGGGGGGGTTCAGAAAACTATCTTTTGGTATGTTTTAGATACTTATGACATGTGATTGAAAAATAATGTATTTGTGATGGAGTTGTTGTTGAGACATAGCATGCAAAGGGCACCTGTGGAATATCCATGTAAGAAATAATGGCTATGTGATATCTGCTAAATTTTTAAAATGGCATAATGAACAAAGAATTCTTTCACCATTGCACAAGCTGTAAAATAAGATCTATATTGTTTCATAAGCAAAGACCACAGACCCTGAACATTTGATTCCAACTGGAACCTTCTGATCAGGGTAAACTGTGTTTGTAAATGTATAAACATTGCATAATTATTGAGTAAAGAGTTAATCTGAGATACTGGTGTTAATGTAGTTTTCTAATAAATCATACCTGCCAGTCCATGGGGTAAATCTAAAAGGTGTCCCTGAAAACAGCTCTAGGAAAGTAACAGGCCAACTCTTAAAAGGGCAACAGGTACTTTTTTAAAGTCAGTTCATTTCTTTTAAGAAGAACTTTCTTCTCAATGGTCTGTTTTTCTGTCTTCTCAATGGTCTGGTTAATTTTTTATGAGTGACAGTTGACCTGGAATATATTTTGCCTTTTATCCCAAAGAGACACCCTTTAAGGCCTTTGTAAAGAGGGTAGACCCATATCCTATAGGAGCAGTCTACTTTGATCACTTGAAAGAATATAGTTCTGATTCCTTAGTTTCTGCCATGGCTAAAGCTAGAACTGCGTTCAAATGCCAGTAATATATTGATATATGAGGTAGCTGTTTCTTACATAAATATTCACAGACTAAACCATAAAGGGTCAAGACCCTTAAAAAAATTCAGATATATATATACATGTATAAATGGTATACTAGATTGTGCAGCTTATTATTGGTGTCTGCACCATTTGTCTCTCAGTCTATATAAGAACCTTTTTCATAAGTTTATAGGGCTCAGTTTTCAACTCTTGAAGTGGAAGGTGTCAGCTGTCAGTGAGAACTAATCATTGCTCTACTGGCATATTGCACAAACAGTTTGGAACAAGTACAGATTCCGACTTATTCCGTATCTGATAAGATTAAGAATTCAAGCTTTCCGACAATTCTGCTGGATATTTCCTAAATTTAAACACTTAAATAAAATATGCAGAAGACGGTTCAGAAGCATATGATATATGTGAAAGCCTTTTCTATGGGTTAATTGAACTTTTGTGTAAACATCAAGGCTACTGAATATTGATATCTGATCCCATGCCACTCATAGCCAGCAGTTATATCTCTACTGTGGGTCTTTGTCCACCTTTTATCACTGGATATTGAGAGTGTCTGCAAATAATGAAGATTTCCATTATCAGATGGCATTTCTCTGTGACCCTGGTCAGTATTGTCTGCAAGCATTGTTATTCTATATCAGCCAAAATGATTGTTAGGACCTGACAGACTCAAAGTCATAATGAGAAGGGGGAATTATTTGGCTTCTTGACTGAATTAACCCTTTACTCCATGAAGTTGAAAACAGGAAAGTTTGTCCAGGGCAGAAACTGTAGAGTCATATCTATATTATTCCATAAGCAAACAGAGCAAACTTTGATCAGACAGCTCCTATGGGAGCTGTATGATCTGGGTCATACTCTTTTTGCAAAAAGCATATTTATAGAGTATATTAACGAGTTCATTAGATTTGAAAACTAGTGGAGGATGCAGATTGGATGTGCTCATAATGAAGTGTACATCAGGTTTGATGTTGATAATCATGCCATGACTTTAGTATTTGCAAACAGTCTATGTCCAGATCAGATGGTTCAACATGTGATCTGAATCTAAGCTGTAGGCCACTCAACCAATGGTTTCTCAAAACTCTCAATTAATCTATCAGGATTTAAAAATCGGATGACATAGATACCATGATAGAGCAAACATGAAATACTGGTTTAAATACATAATTATGACATTATGACACAGTTGCTTTACATTATATAGCAAAATGCCTTATGAAAGATCCTTTGATTTTGTCCTGAAATTGTTTCATTTGGACAACAGCTGTCAGGTCAATAAAGTGGTTGTGAGCAAGGACTGCATTATAAACTTTGCTGAAACTCACTGCAGTTTAAATATATGAGTGTTTGAAATGAAATAAAAAGGCTGATGGGAAGAGAGGGACAGGTAGTTGCATGTTGCAGAGCATGTCTACGACTAGAGAAAATCATGATGGGTGCAGAAAGGTTAAAAAATAGATGTTTTGCATTGAAAGGTAGACAGTATCACATAAAGACATAGAGTATACTCCTGGCAGTATATTGTAATAATTGTTGAATCCTGTAAACTCAATTGTGGTTATGATAGAAATATTGATTATACTAACTAATAATAAAGCTATCTTTATTTTATTTTTTTAACCCTTCGCTTGCTGTTCACGTCAATATACCTACCTGTAAATAGTGAAGACCCAGATGAGACAGCTCCTGCAGGAGCTGTCTCATCAGGGTCTGCACAATTTACAAGTTGATTGTGCAACCAGTGCACCCCACAGCAGTGATTGCACAGTGAAATATATACTTGTACACTGTGAAGATATAATGTTATTATACAACAGGGCATAGGTAAAGAAGGAGAAATGTATTTTAAAATTCAGCAAGAGAAGGGTTAAGTTTCACTTTCCAAATACACATCAATTTAGTTTGTGGCATAAAGAATCTTGTTGTCTGATTTATAAAGATCTTATAGTTTCAGCCAAGGTTAAATAATCTGTGTTCATATACCATTATAAAAAAATCAGGTAATAAATACATGTATTCATCTGACATCATGTCATTATTTCTTACATGAATATTGAACAGGTAAAGGTTTATGGCTTAGTTAGTGGTTATCATGCTGTCTACCATGAATAACAATGTATAAAAATTACAATATTACCCAATAAATATTTGCATACAAGGAGGGAAAATATTGGCACTGGTAGCCATTAAACTTTGTCTCTCTTTTTTGTGTGTAATAAAATAATAAAAGTTGTTTCTACCTTATTGCCTGAGGTAATAAAAAGTTATACAAAGGACCACCATGGTATACAGCAGGTTCAATGTAACTAATGATGCCTGTATATAAAGGCTATTTTAACCCTTTGCTAGCTGAATTTTAAAATACATTTCTCCTTCTTTACCCATGCCCTGTTGTATAATTCCATATATCTTCACTGTGTACATGTATTTCGCTGTGCAATCACTGCTGTGGAGTGCACTGATTGCACAATCAACTTGTAAATAGTGCAGACCCTGATGAGACAGCTCCTGCAGGAGCTGTCTCATCTGGGTCTCCACTATTTACAGGTAGGTATATTGACGTGAATAGCAAGCGAAGGGTTAATTCAAAACTCAGATCTCAGGTTTATAATTTTATTGTAAGTACATGTTTAACCCTTTACTCCATCATGAATATTCATGAAAGAAATAATAATGACACCATTAATATTAATTAGATTATTGATTACACAATGGAAACAGGAACTATTGGTCATGACAGAAACTGTAGAATCATATCTATTTTATAAAAGCAAACAAAGCAGACCCTATAGGAGCCATCTGATCTGGGTCTACACTGTTTGCAAAGGTGTAGAAAGGCATATTTATGGAGTAAAGGGTTAACTTTTTCTGTACCTGTGGTACCAATGCAAACCGCTGGGATCCAAATGAGATGCTGAGTAACTCTACATCTCTTCAGGATCGGGACTGTTTGATAATGTGAAGGAAGGGGATTCAAAATTGAAGCAGGATACACAATTTACATATGACAATGTGTGGCAAAATCCCCCATAAAAACAAACATTTCCCTTCCATTCATCTTTCATTTATCCCTTTAACCCTTTCCTCCTTAAATACGCCTTTCTATGCCTCTGTAAAAATCACTTTATGAAACCATTGTGATAAATAGAGCATTTGCTCCTATAGGAGCAAATGCTCTATTTATCACAATGGTTTCAAACTACACAATTCTAAACTGTTTGCCTTTTCTCTAGTTCATGCTCTTTTTCGGTAGATTCATTCAAAAAAATAGCCTATGAGGGAATGGGTTTATCCCTTAAATTAAGTCCATTAATATTTATGTGAGAAATCATAACATCATGAGTATTGATTGTTATTTTTTATAATGGCAATCAACACAGGAAATGTTGGCCATGGCAGAAACTATAGAATCATATCAATATTATTTCATGCATAGCAAACAGAGTAGACCCTGGCCAGAAGGCTCCTACAGGAGCCATCTGATCTGGGTCTACTCTGTTTGCAGGGGCTTAGAAGGGCATATTTAATAAAGGGTTAAATGATTAATAATTCACACTTTGCTTGTTTGTCTGCACAGTTTGTCTTCCTCTACAATTGCCTAAGTTATGTTTTCTTCCATTTCTCCTCAAAAATACAACCAGAGTGTCCAACAGTTTGTATCCTGATCGGTTTCTAGACTGTTTGCATACATTATCAAAATGCACAGCTAGTCTGCAAATACTTTTTTTGGTTTACAATAAATAAATCTTATATTAGCTGTTGGGTCTGTGCCTTGAGGAAATGTATCATTGGGTAGATAGCTTTATCATAGACATGGACCAGCTTTATCATAGACATGGTATTTAACTAGTGTCTGGCTGTCTGCACTGTTTGGTAGCCATTTATCATTTGCATTCAGTATAGACCCTGATCAGATAAAATGTCTGATATAGCAGTACGGATCCAGTCTGGATCTGCACTGTTTGCAGTGGACCCGAAGCTCTATAGGCACCCTACCACTACATGTATGTCCTGATTCATACAGTAAAACTACTCTAAACCGGAATTCTAGAAGAGAAGAATTTAGATACTTTTAGGCAGGTGCCTGCTTAACCCTGGTTCCCTGTTCCGTGTTTATTCCAAATTTCAATACCTACTGAATATTCATGAGCAAAATAGTTATAAAGAAATATGGAAGATGGAACATTGTAGACATTTTAGAAAGCAAAGACCCAGATCTATCAAATTCTATTAGCAAACAGAGCAGACCCTGATCAGACGGCTCCTCTAGGAGCCGTCTGATCTGGGTCTTCTCTGTTTGCAAATGCGTGAAAACACGTTTGTATGAGGGAAAGGGTTAACCCTTTCCCTCTTATGAATGAGTTTTCACGCATTTGCAAACAGAGTAAACTCAGATCAGATGGCTCCTGGGGGAGCTTCTACGCCTTTGCAGACATGTATCTCAGCCTATATTATACACATGTTCTGAGTCGGTCATTTCAATTAATTATTATTCTATTTGCTATCAGGGGCCACCACAGTATGCGGTAAGACATTTTGCAAAATATAGTTTATAGCACCTCTATCTACTCTCTACTGCTGCATAAATACTTGTGTATACAATATTATAGAAGTTCCACCTTATGACTATGTATGTACAATTTATGTGTATAAATGATACACGTGTATACTGACTGGTTTAACCAGGTCATTTTGTTTTTTTGTGTGTTTGTTTGTTTGTTTCTTCAGGAAAATGGTCTATGTATAAAAAATTATACAAGTCATGTTGAATAATTATTCACTTAGCTTTAATGTCTATATATTATAATATACACTGATACAAATATATATTACATTATTTTCATGGTTTTCAAATGGAAAGTTAAACGCTCTCTTTTCCTTGAAGAGATGTATTATATACATGTATTAAAAAAGAATGACCATTAGTATTTAACCCATAACTCTATGAATATTCATTTAAGAAATAATGTCAGTCTAAATTCTCTTTGTCTATTGAATGTAGCAAGACTTTCATTTCTTGGATCATAAAGATTGTGTCAGTACTTTTGGGCACAAGGCAAGCTTTTATATGTACCTGTACAAAACCACAATCTATCAGGGACATAGCTGTCTGTGACATCAAAGCTTTAACCCAGAACTACTGAATAATTAACACTGGTTCCTCTCTTTCTGAATATTAATTAAACTAAAACTTGTATCAAAATTTATCACTGAAGAAAAACATTTTTTTACAAATAGTGCAGATCCTGATCAAAGGGCTCCTCCAGGAGCCATTTGATCTGAATCTACACTGTCTGCAAAATAATGTTTTATATACTTCTTTCTGGCATTTTAAGGGTTAAATCTTAAAATCTATAACTCTCATTGGTTATAGTTCTGTTGGAGTTACTACTGACTTTGTTTTGTTTCTGTTTACTTTGCACTTTTTACTTTATTGTTTATTATATCATTTTATCACAAAGTAAACTTTGGTTTAAAGTGTCTGTTAAGAATGTTACTTTAACCCTTTAACCCATTCCTCCATAGGCTATTTTTAGATCCAACCTCTTTGAATGAATCTACAGAAAAGGAGCAATTACTATAGAAAAGGAAAAATTTAGAATTGTGTTGTTCTAAAACCATTGTGATAAAAAGAGCATTTGCTCCTATGGAGCAAATGCTCTATTTATCACAATGGTTTCAAAAGGTGACTTTTACAGAGGCGTAGAAAGGCGTATTTATGGAGGAAAGGGTTAAACACTATGAACCAATTTGTGATGACCTTTGCAAACAGTACATGTTTCCAAATGAGATGCCAAGTAATTTATAGAACTGAAGCAGGTGACAAGTTTTGCAGGCAAATGTTACTTATAGTATTGAAAGGATTAATTATGTAATACAATGTATTCAGTTGTTCTTTGTCACTTTTGACAAGTTTTTAAATGCTAATTCCCAACAAGTTTTGGTTGGGGATAATGACAATAAAGAATAAATGAATCAATAAATCTCTCTACATTTGGATACTTCATGTGAAGAGGTCTTCCATAAGAGTTGCAGTAGGCCAGTGTTTCTACCTGGGTATTTCATTATAGGTGGAACTACTTCAAGGTAATTTATTCCATGCACAGAAACATTTCTGGGATCTTCCATCATCTGTAATTACGGCAGCAGGACATCATAATATTACTAAAATACTATTAAAGCAACATAAAACCCTAATGCAAACAAACAAATCTTCCTACAATGACCCTTAAAAGAAGTCTAATTCTGGATCTTAAGGGCAGGACTTTAGTTTTAAGTTATAGATATGTTTTTTTAAGTTTTAACCCATTCCCTCATATTGTAGCCTTATATATAAAGTAAAAGTCTGTAAAAGTCACTTTTTTAAAACCATTGTGATAAATAGAGCATTTTCTCACAATGGTTTTTAAACTACAAAAATGTATACAATTCTAAAAGTTTCCTTTTCTCTAGTAAATACTCCTCAATGTCAGTATATTTATTCAAAGAGGTTAAGTCTAAAAAATAGCCAATGAGGGAATGGATGAATGGCTTTGCCAACCAAGATCAGACAGCTTCTATACATGTATCAATTAAAATGAATTTTCTCAAAATATTTTTTAAACTAATATGATAAGATTAAATGCTGTAAATGCTAACATAAACACTTGTAAATGTACCCTTATAACCCTAATTATTCAGTACTTTCTTATACATAGACATACATTTTGAGTTTCAAACCATAATGTAAATGAACATCAAACATAATTTTTTAAAGATTAATTTGGACCCTTTACTCAATGAATACGCTTTTCTATGCCTTTGCAAGCAGGGAATACCCAGATCAGACTGCTCCTACAGGAGTTGTCTGATCAGGGTCTGCTCTGTTTGCTTATGAATCAATGTTGATCCGATTCTACCTTTTCTGTCATGTCAAAAAAGCCTGATTGCATAATCATGTCATTAGAAAAATGCAACTAAATAGTATTCATGATGTCATGATTTCTTTCATGAATATTCATGTAATAAAGGGTTAAAAGCTTAGACATCAGAGCTGTAGATGAGATCTAAGTAACATATTTTGGAAGCCATTCCTTTCTCTGATGCATTTTTAATAAATAGCAACAAGATAGGTATGTTAAGCTGAGAAATAAGAGATTTAGATACCATTGATCAATGAGTTTTATCTACATTTATATGCAGAGGTCCAAATAAGATGGGTAAATTCAAACATTTTCAAGAATAACTCCTTTAATTCTCCACCAAACCCTATACTGTAACCACTCTTTAGAATCGTCTCAAAGAGACGATTCTAAAGAGTGGTCAAGGTATAGAGTTTGGTGGAGAAATGACGATTTTAATATTTGGGAAGTGGGTACGCACTCTTATCTGTAGCTCTAGACCTGATGAGTCCATACAGTGCTCAAGTTTTGTTTATACTTTGTGCAGTTTCAGTTTTGACAAAATCTGTCATGTTCTTAATGATCTCTCCCCTAAAACATGGAAGCTTTCAATTTCATTTGAAATTTGCTAATTAGATATTGTACACCATTATGTTAAATAACTTTGGCAAACTTTTTATCAATAGATCGATCAGATATGGCAGCAAAACCTGTACGTACAAGGTAACCCAGTGTTGATTTAAGTATTATTCTGACATTTTGAAAAGGAAAAGCTAACCAGATATTTCCTGTGTAAAGAGCAGCATAGGCTGTTATACAAACATCTTTAGCAGAGTGTTAATCGTTCTTGTAGTAAACTGTATGAGGGATTTCTGTAGTCAGAATTTAACAATTTGTTCTGCCTTTATTTAAAGTACAATGTATATTGGAATCAAACTAAGAGAAAGAAATTATATTTCAACCCTGGACAAAAGATATGTTTAATGTGGATCAGGTAATGGTTATCTAAAGACAGAATACAATGTAGATATAGATTATTTGTATGTGTATAAAATCTATATGAGTCCCGCTATACAAAAAGCACTTGGAGGTATACCTGGTAGTCTAGATCCATGCATGCACAGAAGAACCTCTGGGGTCTTCCTGAAACAGCAAACAGTTCACAGCCTGATCAGATGTCTCATTGTAAGTCTTTGCATGCTAACAGTGAAGCCTTCACCTATGCAAGCAGTTTGCGTCCAGATGAGAGGCCATAATGATGCTGTTTGATACTTTGACCATTTTTTGCAAAGAAATGAGAAATCTTATTTTAAGAATTGAAGTACAGTAAGACCTCTCTATAATGGCCACCAAATTACATAAAGTATTTTGTGTTAAAGGCATGCAGGTGGTTGCTTAAAGCAAGGTGAAAATAAAACAGAACGCTCCTATAGGCCAACTAATTAATACCAACTAATTAACACAATTTAGTGACTGTTATAGAGAGGTTTGATTGTAGATAACAGTTGTTGCTGAAGAAAATTTTCTTATGTGCAAAGAGTTAAAAGAGGTGACTATAATCTTGTTCTATACTGTTTTAAAAATGTAAAGATATGATTTCATATTGGTGGGCGTAGTTGCATTAAATATGAAGTCAAAATATGTAGATAACTTTAGTGTTTCCACAGGAACATTTAACCCTTACAATGTGGGACACAAGTCACTAATGTCCTTTGCAAACAGTGTAGACCCAGATGAGAGGGCTCCTAGAGGATACCTCTGATCAGGGTCTGCACTGTTTGTTATGATACACTTTTCTTTAGAAAAATCCCTAAATACACACCATAAGCTTGAATTTTGGAATAGTCCAATTGAAACTTCAGCGTTGTAAGGGTTTAAAGCAACACTGTTTCCCAAACCAAACCCCCATCCAAACCAATTTTTCAGCTAGAACTTAGATTATGTAACTTTGACATTTGCATGTGGTTTAGACCCAGGTCAGTGGCATGTTTAGAAAAAGTGTCTAATCGGGGTCTACCGTGACCATTTGCTACACATTGGAAATGTCGAAGTGCCTTTAATTGTTCTATAACTGTGTCCATTAATGTTGCAGTAGCATGGCAATAATTACATGTTTTACTAACCAAATGCAAATACAGCAAAACCTGTCTTAACCCATTCCCTCATATAAACGTGTTATCACGCACTTGCAAACAGATTAGACCCAGGTCAGACGGCTCCTAGAGGAGCCGTCTGATCAGGGTCTGCTCTGTTTGCTAATAGAATTTGATAGATCTGTTTCTTTGCTTTCTAAAATGTCTTCAATATTCCACCTTCCATATTCAATTATAACTATTTTATCCATGAATATTCAGTAGGTATTGAAATTTGGAATAAATATAGAACAGGGAAAGGGTTAAGTGACCATTAAAGACATAAATCTGGTTCTTTAAAGCAAGTGGTAGCTCAATCTTTCCACTGATAGAGATGCTTTTTCATGCCTTTGCAAAAAGAGTAGACCCAGATCAGACAGCTCTTGTACGAGCCATCTGATCAGGGTCAGCTCTGTTTACTTAAACAATAATATCTGATTCTACAGCTTCTGCTATTGGTCAGTCATTTCCAGAGCCCATTATATCGTCATTATAAAAATTCATCTAATTATTGTTCAGGATGTCATTATTTCCTGCATGAATATTCATGAGGTAAGGGGTTAACCTTTTACCTCATAGGCTATTTTTAGATTATACAACAACTTTGAATAAATCTACCGAAAAGGAGCATTAACTAGAGAAAAGGAAAATTCTAGAATTTTGTAGTTTGAAACCATTGTGATAAATAGAACATTTGCTCTATTTATCACAATGGTTTCACAAAGTGACTTTTACAGAGTTGTCAAAAGTCGTCAATATGAGGGAATGGGTTAAAGCAGGTCCAAAGTTATATAGGAGCTTATTCCACTACATTTGTCCTGCAAGAATTAGCCACCTGCTTTTTATTATCTCTATGTTCAGTCGATAAATGGTCGCTTAACCCATTACTCCATAAATTTATATATCTTTCTACACCTTTGCAAACCCAGATCAGATCGATCTTATTAGGAGTCGTCTGATCAGGGATTGCTCTGTTTGCTAAGTATGATAAAATACGATTCTACAGTTTCTGTCATGGCCAGAACTTGTGTCCATGTCCTATTATAACAAATTAGTCTAATTAATATTGATGACTTCATTATTTCTTACATCAATATTGATGAAGGAAAGGGTTAAGACATGTTCTTCTGTGTTTTGTGTCATGTCTTTGATATATGTATATTACTTATATGCAGCCTACTTGCTTCATGATGAAATACTCATTAGATGTACAGCATATCATAAGAATGTATTCAGCTTTTTATTTATAATTACAATGTACTCTACCCTAATTACCGTAAGTATTTGGACAGGCAAACATAGGCAAACAGTGCCCAGATCAAACTGCTTCTGAAGGAGAATTTTGATCAGTGTCTACCTTCTTTGTTAATATGTCAGTCTATTCTAAAGTTATCAGAATGTTATCAAATTTACTTATTCAGCTTTATAAACATATAAAGAGTGGAGACTGGACGTCCAAATACTTAGGGTTAATACATGTACTTATATGCAGCCAATTTGTTTCATAGTGAAATAGTCTCATTAGACATACAGTATATCACAATGTATTCAGCCTTTTAGTTACAAATACATGTTATATCTGCTTTAATTTATATGTAAATGTACTTTGTCTGTTTAATTATAGTTAACCCTTTCCCTGTTCAGTATTCATGTAAGAAAAAAATGACACCAATTCATGAATATTTATTAACTGAATTGTTATAATGTAATCTTTTCAAGGCATTTTGTTTTGCTTTGACAAAAACTGTAAAATGTAGGAGCCATCTGATCTGGGTCTACTCTGTTTGCAAATGCATGAAAAGGTGAATCTAGGTGTATACTATTATGAGGGAAAGCCTTTAAGGGTTAATCTATATCATGCTACAAATAGTTATGTCTCTGGAGCAATACTTACATGGATGTTAATTATTATGTATTTGTCTAAACCTTTGAGCGATTGTCAGAATGTTTGATCCTCAGATTGGATCCAGAGTTACTGGGAATAATTATCTGGACCTGAGCTGATTGCAAATACTAGTCAAGTTATGGTTAGCAGCATAAGATTAAGTTTTTAAGCATACTAAAGGTTTTTAGGAACTGATAAATATGTATGCCCTTTTCAATACTGGTTGCAAATTTGTAATAACTGTTCCAAACTGAGTTTAGATCCAGATGAGTTTCTATATAACTTTAAATTGTTTCAAAATCTCATACAGGTCTTTGAAAAGACATGCACAATAAAAAAAGACAGTAAATTGCTTCAGGTAAATTACTGCATGCTCAAGGGGTTAAAAGAGATTCACCAATGATTTACTGCTAATGCATATTTAATTTGTTATCAAGAAAAGAACTCATTTAAGTGATATAGATGTCATGAAAGGGTCTTTCTCACTGTGGAGTGTTAGAAAATAAATCAATATCTACAGTATAATGAGGTAGTAAATATCAATTTTGAAGGTTTCGTAATCCCATTAGATTTCAACCTACTGCTCTGGTAGTAATTTTTCAAGTCATATCAATGACTAGCTGCCTGTTTAAATTTTAGCAGAACTGACAAATATTTAGGGTAAAACAGATTCAATTTGATTGTTTATGTAAATATGCATGCACCTGCTAATTAGGCAAAAATGCTAATGCTATAACTGCTTTATTACATATACCTATTTACCCTAAATATATGTACATACCAATTGCAACCTCCCATCTCCCCCAGTTTGTAAAACTGAATAATTCATTTTGGTGCCGTTTTATTTCTTTAACCCTTTTCCTGTTGAATATTCATGTAAGAAACAATGCCATCATGAATATTTATTACCTTAATTTTGAGATGGCATAATAAACTATGCACTCAGGATTTGTATTGGCATAAACTGTCATGTCAGATCTTATGATTTCATAAGCAAACAGAGCAGACCCTGATCAGATGGCTCCTACAGGAGCCATCTGATTTGGGTCTACTCTGTTTACAAAAGCGTGAAAGCATTTGTATATGAAGGAAAGGGTAAAATAAACATGGAGAAGCAAATACAGTAGAACCCCTTTAATGCGACCAATTAATGAGCAAACATGGCTGTCTTCATAAGCAGGTGGTTGCTTAATGCAGGATGAAAGTTATGCAGAAAGCTCCTATAGGAGCTTTCTGCATAACTTTCATCCTGCATTAAGCTACCACCTGCATCTAGCACCCATAATTATACATCTCTTAGGTGGTCGCATTAGCGGGGTTTTACTGTAGTTACAAATGATGAAGATCCAGGTCAAGTTGCTCCTAAGTTAATTTTTATCCGCGCCTGTACTATTTACTTCAGTTTTGTTTGGTTCCATATTTAGAATAATTATGGCCGTGTGCATGTTTTAGTGACAGCTACCTATTGTGTCATTGATACAAATGTTGCTAAAGTGTAAGTTTTGATACCTTGTATATCAGTCAAGGTGAAAAATTAAACATGATAGATATAACCCTTTCAACTCCGAATGATCTGAGTGGAATAGTCCCTCAGTGTAGAATCCATTCAGTATGAAAGGCTTAAACTTGCTAGAGGTTTTTGAATGACAAATGGTGCATACCTTGATCAGAGGGCTCCTCTGTGATCCCTTTGATCTGGATCTACACTGATTTCAAATGACACTGCAAGCTTGGCCAGGGTTGAAAGGGTTGAAATGCATTTCTTTCTTAATCTTTTGACCGTGTGAAACAAGCTTACTCACATTTCTCCATGTTGAAGATCTCTGATAAGTAATGAATTATGTACTTGAAAAACAAACTAGTCTCATTGGACCACTTGAATGCTGTTCAAGGCAGGTAATGGAAGGACCCATCACTGTTTGACTTTAAAGCCCATTTTGTATGTACAATGTAGGCCCATTTTTTCTAGATGATAATCTAAATGACAAACAGTGAAGATCCTGATCAGAGGGCTCCTAGAAGAGCCCTCTGACCTGGGTCTACACTACTTGCAAATGCCAGGACTCTTGCATTCAAAGATTTAAATGAATTGTTGAATTCTTTTTGCAGTGATGTAGCTATGGTTTACATGATATGAGCCCTGTTTTGAAAACATCATGTGACCTAAATTAATAACAAACAGTGAACATCCAGTGATCAATCAGTCTACTTAATTTGTCTTTACTAAAAGTGGTTTAGAGAGGTTTTTACTGTACCCTGTTAGATATATTGTTTCAGAACTAGGCTGATTACTGTATTTAGTTGTGTATTTATCCCTCTCTTCCATGAATATTCATGTAAGAAATAATTACGTCATGAATATTAATTTGATTAATTTGTTGTAATTTCACATGGACACAGGCACTTTTGGTCATGGCAAAAACTGTAGAATCGTAAGACCCTGACCAGATAGCTGCTACAGGAACCATCTGATCAGGGTCTGCTCTGTTTGCAAAGGAATAGAAAGGCATACTGATGGAGTCAAGGGTTAACATGTATGATCTAAATAGTGTCTGCACACCTTGATATTCATCAGTATTTTTGTAATATTTCTGTTTCTGACAAATAGTATAGAGCATGATATTCGAGGTCTGCACTATAAGCAAAATATTTTAGCTCAAATAATCCATCACCTCATGAATATTCATGTAAGAAATAATGACATCATGAATATTTATTAGCTGAATTTCTTGCTATGGTGTATGAACAAAGGTTGTTTTGGCCATGGTAAAAACTGCAGAATCAGATCTATATGATGCTATAAGCAAACAGAGCAGACCCTGATTAGATGGCTCCAACAGGAGCCATCTGATCTGGGTCTACTCTGTTTGCAAAGAAGGGAAAAAGCATCTGTAACAGGAAAAGGGTTAACAAATATTACAGACAGTGGCAAACAATAAATCAGGACATAATAGTTACAATGTAGAGAAGACTTTATGTCTGTCCCCAATGTCAACAGAAGATCTGTCTAGGTAATGCTGCACTCTTATCTTTATGTCATCTGTAATTGTCATTCTCTGACAGCTCAGCAATTAGATATGCTTAGCCCTTTCAACACTTCCAGACAAATATATCATTACCTTTGTAAACAGTTTGGATACAGATGAAATGCGGAGTAAATCTAGAAGTCTTAGTTTCATCAGGATCCAAACCTTGACTCTCAGACACAGTTGAAAAGAAAGGGAAGGAAAATGTACAGTTATAATTACAGTTGACAATGATTTTTGCAGGCGAAAGTTACTTAGTATTAAAACAGTTAGACAGCCTTTGACCTTTGAAGTGCTATCGTAGGAGATGTCTGGATTTTCTAGTTTGATCAGTCCATATCATGCTATTCGACTAGCCTCTAATGACTCAGTTTCTGTGACACCCTAGGGATAGTATTTGTTACATATTCAGCTGATTTCAGGCGGCTGTAGATGCATTTAGTAGAGATTTTGTATGACATATCCAGAATGAAGAAAACATTATTGTAGGATAGTAAAACTGTTAGATTGTCTGGTTTATATAGTTAGCCAATAAATCATACCCCAATTACTCTAAATAGTTGGACAGCAATACTCAGACAAATAGTGTAGACCCTGATAAAATAGCTCCTTGAGGAGCTGATTGCTCAGCTATGTCAGTCAAATTTTAAGTTATCAAAGTGGTGCCAGGAAATTGAAACAGCTTAATAAACTGGTTGAGAGGGGAGAATGGGTGTCCAAATATGTGGAGTTTGAAACGAGTTTTCACGCATTTGCAAATAGAGTAGACCCAGATCAGACGGCTCCTAGAGGAGCCGTCTGATCAGGGTCTACTCTGTTTGCTTATGGACTTTGATAGATACCGTATATTTGTTTACTTTCTTAAATGGCTACAATGTTCTACCTTCCATATTTTGTTATAACTATTTTCTCCATGAATAATGAGTAGGTATTAACATTTGAAATAAACATAGAACAGGGAAAGAGTTAATATGGTAGCTATAAATGGTTAAAAGTTGTAGATAGGTTTGTTATCTTTTCTCTCAAGCAGTTACACATAAAACAGATATTTATAATGCATAAGTTTGTCTATGATAAAGAGTATCACAATATTTGAACTTGCTGTGAATTAGTGTCAGCCTTTCCAAACAGTTGGGATCCAAATGAGACACTGAGTAACTTGGCATCTCATCTGGATTGGAACTGTTTGTCTGTATGAGCAGACCCTACAGGAGCCATCTGATCTTGGTCTACTCGATTTGCCAAGGTGCAAAAGGGTGTATACATATGTATGTAGAGTAAAGGATTGATTTAAACCCTTACTCCATAAGTATATCTTATGCTCTTCAACATTGCACACAGGGTAGACCCAAATTAGGTTTCTATAGGAGCCATCTGATCTGAATCTACTGTTTCCTTATGCTATAACATAGGTCTGATACCAAAGTCTCAGCAATGGCAAAACATGCCTGTGTTTATAATGCTATTATAAGAATTCAACTTATTAATATTCATGTTATCAATATTTCTTACATGAATATTCATGGAGTAAAATATTAATAAATATAACGAGATCTAGTCATCTCTAGTCTAAAAGTTGAGCTTAGTAAATAGTTATAACAAAAACATCTTTAGATCTAGCTATTTCAAGTATAAAACTGAATTTTGATTTTAACCCTTCCCCTTCATATAAACGTGTTTTCATGCATCTGCCAACAAAGTAGACCCAGATCAGACGGCTCCTATAGGAGCCGTCTGTTCAGATCCTGCTCTGTTTGCTAATGGAATTTGAAAGGTCTTTTTCTATTCTTTCTAAAATGGCTACAAATGTTCCACCTTTCACATTTCATTATAACAATTTCGTCCATGAATATTCAGTAGGTATTGAAATTATGAATAAACATAGAACAGGGCAAGGGTTAACAAAACCATTTTTAGATTTAGTCATATTTATTCTGAAATGTTAATCCTGGTTATAACATCGACATCTTTAGATCTAGCTATCTGACACGTTGATTGTATTGACAGAATGGTATCCAAAACTACCTACCCTGATTACCCTTCCATTCGGTCAGACAAATATGTTGCAACTATTAGCAGACCCAAATCAAACAGCTCCTGAAGCCAGAAGGAGCAGTTTAACCCTTTCCTCCATAGGCTATTATTTTTAGACCCAACCTCTTTGAATGAATCTACCCAAAAGGAGCATTAACTAGAGAAAAGGAAAATTTTAGAATTTTGTAGTTTGAAACCATTGTAATAAATCTGGAGCATTTGCTCCTATAGGAGCAAATGCTCTATCTACCACAATGGTTTCAAGAAGTGGTTATTACAGAGGCGTAGAAAGGCGTGTTTATGGATGAAAGGGGTTAAATCAGGATCTTCACTAGTTGCTACTATGTCAGTCTTGTTTAAGGTTATTAACATGGTGCAAAATTGAAATATGGAGCTTTATAAACTGATGGAGCAAGGAGATCATGTTTGAGTACTAAGTTGTGTTTAACATTTGTACATGTACCGGGATTAAATTCTCAGAGGTTAATGTGAAACTGATAAAACTATGACCATACTCTATATTGTGATAGTGTATGTTACTACATGTGTATCAATAACAATTGATAGTAAGTCTCCATGTAATTAATGAGTTCAAATATTTAAACCAATTACATAATATTTCTCTGATTAGATACACCTGGCCAAATGAAACAACACTTAACCCTTTATCTGTTTAACCCTTTACTCCATGAATACGCCTTTCTACGCTTTTGCAAACAGACTAGACCCAGATCAGACGGCTCCTGTAGGAGCCGTCTGATCAGGATCTGCTCTGTTTGCTTATGATATAATTTAGATATGCTTCTACCATAATCTGCTATGGCCAAATCTTCATGTGTTCATTGTGCTCTTACAACAATTAATCTAATTGCTATTCATGGCATCATTAATTCTTACATGTATATTCATGGAGTAAAGGGTTAATATTCATTTAAAAAGTAATGCCACCATGAACATTTATTAGCAGATCTTTTATAATGGTATATAAACACGGGATTTTTCCAAACAGAGCAGACCCTTATCAGACAGCTCCTATAAAATCGTCTGATTTTTGTCTTTGTTTGCAAAAGCGTGAATATGTGTTTATATGAAAGAGAGGGTTAACCCTTTACCTGACAGAGATGCCAGTTTGCAAACAAACTCAGATTGATGGCTCCTAATGAGGAGCTATCTGATCAGGGTCTACTACTCTGTGACTTATGAAATGATATAGATCTGGTTGTATCGTTTCTGTCATGGTAAAAATGCCCCTTGGTCTTGATCTCATTATAGAATTTAAGTAAGCTAATTAATATTCTCATTGTTTGAACAGGGCCAGCTCAATGAGCACTGTGTCATTTATGGACGAACCAGGACATGAAGATCACAGACCTCAAGTGCGCATGGAAAACACATACCAACTTGAACCCAGAAAGAAATTCCCAGCAGGCAAAATCAAACACATTATTGGGGACGTGCTTGACAGTTACCTAGCAGAGGAGAAGTACGAGCCGGAGCTGTGTCGACAAATGTCAAAGACAATATCAGAGGTAGAAGGCTGCTTATGAGACAGTAACTCTTGTCCCAGTAATGGAAAATGTGATAACTCTTGTCCCAGTAATGGAAAATGTGATAACCTAAGCAAACAGTTAGGATCCATATGAATTATGGAATAGCTTGGTGTCTCATTAGGATCCAAACTGTTTGACACACTGTAGTTAGACAACAGGTGAAGACAAAATAACCATGATTCATGGCCCATGAAGACTAGCATATGACAAAAAAAGTTTCAGACAACTCTTACTGAAGCATACAAAGAAATGCAGTTTGTCCTACTATTAGTTTTTGATAGTTCTTAATTATATGTACTGGGGGGAAAACAATACTAGGACATTGCAAATAGTGTGGACCAAGATCAGGATGTTCACTGTTCTCGGTAGAAGTCCTCAAAATACAGAACAAACAGTGCAGACTTTGATGCCATTGCATGACTGATCTTGGTCTATACTGATTCTTATACTCTTTGCTAATAAGACCAAGATGAGACAGCTCCTGTTGGAACTGTCTGAATAGATTCTGCTCTGTTTGCTTATGGAATACAGTAAAACCTCTCTATAACGGCTACTTCAAGTATTTGTGTTAAAAGCAGGTGACTGACTATAGCAAGGTGAAAGTGAAACAGAATGCTCCTACAGGAGCGTTCTGTTTTACTTTCACCTTGCTTTAAGTGGCCACCTGCCCTAAATGCCAACTAATTAACACAATTTAGTGGTCGTTATAGAGAGGTTTTACTGTAATAAAGATCCAATTTTCCAGTTCCTGCCACAGTAAAAGAATGTCCTTGCTCACAATACCATTATAAAGATTCAGTTAACAAATATTCATACAGTATCTTACATGAATTCTTATGAAGTAAAAGATTAAAGCTCATTTGAGTACCCTAACAACCCATAGTATTCGGTATAGTGTAGCAATGTTTGAAATAATTGTTATCAGTAAACAACAAAAATATTTAATTACAATTTTTAGTTCAAAAATATTTTTCCAAGTAAAATTTCAATATAATTTAATGAAAATGTTGCTGTTGTGCCCCTTTAACAAGATAAGGAGCTTTCTAAAACAAAATGAATGGGACTTATTTGTTATACATGTGTGTCATGCAACTTGTACCACAGTCTGCTGACTAGTTTTCCATTACATTCAGCATGTTTGTTATATTAAATTTTCTAAAGTTACAGTTTGGGATTCCTGTTGGGTAATCTTTGCCATGACCGTGTCATTACATGTATTGGCAACATGAGCAATAGTACTCATTTGAGCAATATGAGGCATTTTATGGCTCTTGACTGTAAGCTTTGTCATGTATGTGTATTCTTGTTAACCCATTCCCGCATATTGACGCCTTTTGACGCTTCTGTAAAAGTCACTTTGTGAAACCATTGTGATAAATAGAGCATTTGCTCCTGTGGAGCAAAATTTAATGCTCTACACAAACTACACAATTCTGAAAATTTCCTTTTCTCTAGTTAATGCTCCTTTTTGGTAGATTTAATCAAAGAGGTTAGGTCTAAAAATAGCCTAAGTGGGAATGGGTTAACTTCACTTGCTGACAGAGCAACTATCCATATTTTGATTATGTTTCAGGTCATTAAAGCCAGAGTGAAAGAGATGATGATTCCAAGGTTCAAGGTCATCTGTTTGGTCCATATAGGTCAACTTTCAGGTCAAGGTCTACGGGTCGGCAGCCGATGTCTCTGGGACGACAAGTTTGACACATTTTCTACACATGAGTTTAGGAATAAGTCAATATTTGCCATAGGAAGTGTGTATGGTGTGTATTATGATTAGACCTGGATGTATGAGGAAAACTGAAACTTTTTAAAAAGATAAATAATGACAACTATCCGATTTAACCAGAAGTGCTACAAATGAAATTTTACGCCATATTGACACAAACATTTCCGTCCATTATTCCAAAGCAAATCTTGTGATAGATTATATTAGTGATATCTTGTGTTAACATGGCCTTACTTCCTGAAACATTTCTGGTGAAAGAGCAGACATTGATTGGAGGTACCAAGATAGTTTGTCAAACTAAATAGAAAGATAAAAAGATAGTTTGTCAAACTAAATAGAAAAGATAAAAAGATAGTTTGTCAAACTGAATAGAACAGATAACTGAAAAGAGCTATCATTATATTTATGAATTTATGCCATTTCCTTGAGTAAATTGGCCAAACTATGTACAATATGGTTAATATTTGAAATCTATATTGGTTGTTTGTATCAGAATAATCAAAACATTGTGGTTTTATTGGTGTAATCTCTTTACATAATCATCCTTGTGAGGAAAACTTTAAAACACACATCAAGTATTCATTGTTTTTTATTGCTGAACAGGTATCAGTATATCAAGCGTTTTGTTGTGCAATATAAATATTGTTGTATAGGATAGAGGACAGGGCATATTGTGTTGTCATAGCTACGGTACTCTTCTAATGCATCAACTGTACACCGAATCGCATGCTTGTTTGATATAGCGATGTTATCATAGTTACAAAACACAAATTTTGCACATTTGTTGATCAAATGGTAATATTAACCCTTTACTGCTTGAAAATTTATGTAAGAAAGAAATTACATTAATATTAATTAGAACATAGCTAAATTAGACAGCTGTCTGCTCAGTTTAATTATGAAATAATATTAACTGATTCTTTTGTATTTGCCATGGCCAAACATTTCCTTGTTGATAATTATACTATTTAACTCTGTACCAGATGAATATTCATATAAACATAATCATGAAACAGCAGAATTTTGGCGAATGGCAAATAATGTAGAATTAAGTCCATTTTATTTCATAAGCAAACAGAGTAGACCCAGATCAGATGGCTCCTATAGGAGCCATCTGATCAGGGTCTACTCTGTTTGCAAAGGCTTGAAAAGGCATTCATATCAGGTTAAGGGTTAAACTAATTAATAAATCCATGAATATTCAGTAAGTAAAGCATTAAATCATCTCAATGCTGTATCAGTAACCAGCAAAACAACAGCTTTATTTACAGAAGGAATTAATCAAAACTTAGCAATCAATTATTGGCTGCAAATAGTGTCACCTGGTACAAATTCTAAAAGTGGATTTAATTTTATTGTATTCAGAAACAATGGTTAGAATGTCAGCCAGTTTGAATTCAGATGAGAGGCTTAGATTGTCAGTATCTGATTAAGATTCAAACAGTTTGCAAAGGCTTTCATCGGTATGTTGTAAGGTTTAAACAACGGTTTAGCACCTATTAGCACTTATCTCATTTAGTCACCATCAAATATTCATGAGACAAATGTCTAGATATTTTAAAAGACTGGTTTAATTCATTTTCTAATTGTTTATTCAGTCTAAGTGGCAGGTTAAGTTTGTATGTGCAAGACAAATACCTTTTCATGAGCTGAAAACTGGCAGTGTCAAATTCTTATTCTTTCCAGAGAAAGAAACTTTAGAGAAACTATATGCCTAGTTCAAAACTGTATTGTTGAGCTAAATGTGTTTGAGTCTTGCTGTCATGGAACATATGTAATTACTATTTCAAGCAGTTTGTCTGCAATGCATCCAGCATCACACCAGGAAATTCATCTAAATGGTCTTTTATTGTGATTACCTTTTGGAACAAAAGAGAGAAGAAAACAGTAATGAATATGAAGCAGATGGCAAAGGGTTTAGAATACAATAGCGACAGCAAAAACAGGTTAACATTGGATAAGTCAGCTTGATACCAGAAAATAGTTATACAGTAAAACCTCGATTATCCGAACACTAAAATACGTATTATTAACGATCTTTAAGACAGGTGGCAGCTTAATGCATGGTGAAAGTCATGCAGAAAGCTCCTCTAGGAGCTTTCTGCATGACTTTCATCATGCATTAAGCAGCCACCTGCCTAAAAGGGTCTAAATTCGTTTATAACGAAAATTCGAATAATCGAGGTTTTACTGTATGTGTTTATAGAGTAGGCTTGTTTGCAATTTTGTTAGATATAAATTTTCCTGTCCAGTACAAGTTGTCTGATTAGAGTCTGCTCTTTTTGCTTAACCCATTACTCCATAAATACCCTTTTCTATGCCTTGCAAACAGAGCAGACCCCAAATCAGATGACTCCTGTAGGACGTTTGATCAGGGTCTGCTCTGTTTGCTTATCATTCAGTTGACTAGTACAATGTCTGTGTCCATGAGCTATTATAACAAATTAATCTGATTAATATTCATGATTTCATTATCTTTTACATGGATATTCACCCATTCCGGCATATTGACGCCTCTGAAAAAAGTCACTGTCTGAAACCATTGTGATAAATAGAGCAAATGCTCCATAAGAGCAAATGCTCTATTTATCACAATGGTTTCAACACTACAGAATTCTAAAAATATTCCTTTACTCTAGTAAATGCACCTTTTCTGTAGATTTAGTCAAAGTGGTTGGGTCTAAATGGCCTATGAGGGAATGGGTTTATGGAGTAAAGGGTTAAAGACAGTTTGAGGGTTAGAGTTATCGAGATTATTTACTGTATATGAATGACCAGAATACAGTTCTTTGGTGACTGCTGAAAGTTATATATTGGTTGGTATATATTTGATTGTACTGATCAACTGAATATAAGAGAATTTTTTTTAACGCATTACCTGATAGGGGCACCTCTTGATGCCTTTGCAAACAGAGTAGACCAAATGAGATGGCTCCTGTTGGAGCTGTCGTATCTGGATCTGGCATTCTGCCATGTTTGCTCATGTATGTTAAAGATTTTCGACTGTATGTTATCATTTGTATGGTATGCAAGGGGGCATCTCACCACTAAAACAAATTCAGACTTGAAATTTAATTTATATTCTTCATATAGTCACAAAGCCAAAACCAAAGACTATACGGTGTAACTTTTTTAATTTTATAGAATTTTGAATGTTTTACAATTTATATGAGTAAAGTGAAGTTTTTTGTGAATTTGGTTATGAAACTGATCTATGTTAATCATTGTTTTGATGTACACAAAAGGAGAGGTTCTAAGAAATGCTGATCTTCTGGGATGTGAAACAATCACTAGCAAGTGTGCTTTTACTGATTGTAATTTTAGCCATTCTGGTTTTGTTTCAGTAGTAAATTATATCATGATTGAGCTGAGATGTTGTGTAACTCAACATCTCATCAAGATCCAAACTATTTGCCTATATCTGATTATTTGTTGTGAGAAGAAATTTAAGTTAAAATTACTTTGGAATCTGAATCACTTTTATCTTTTTTTTGTTCCATGAACAAACAGAGCAGACCCTGATCTGATCTGACAGTTCCTATCCTATAGGAGTCGTCTGATCTGGGTCTATCTGTTTGCAAATGCGTGCAAAGGCATTTATACGAGGGAAAGGGTTAAAAGGTGTATCTATGAAATTAAGGAATAAAGTGACTCTGGTCATAGCCAGTCTGTTACAGTAGTCTCATTCAAGTTGTTTCACAGAAGAACCCCTATTTATCATAAGTATTGGGACACACAGTCTCTTCTCTGCATGGCTTTATAAAGCTGAATAAGTCATTTTGGCACCATTTGATAACTTTAAATTGGAGAAATGACATTGTAACAAATAGTGAAAACCCTGATCAAAGTGATCCTTCTGGAGCAGTTTGATCTGGATCTGCACTATTTGCCTAAGTGTGTCCGAGCACGTACAGTAACTAGGGTAGTAAGCAAGCTTCAGGTTTGATAACTGTTGGTAATCTACACCATGTGTTTACCCTATCATGTTGTTGATAATTTATTCCCTGCACCGAAAAAATCATGATCAATTGCACACAATTAGCATATGCACACTCAGGTTTTATTTGAACAGTATACATCTCTGCATGTACCTGGTGAGAAATTTATTACATTTGTAAACACCATTCATGGCCACTCATTCTCTCATCAATCACATAATAGTGGTAATTTCCTATGCACAATTATTGGGAGATCTTTCCTTGAAATTACAAGAAACTTAATTCGTAGTATTCATTACTGTACATTAGGAGAGTTGTCTTTCTTTAACCCTTAATAGAGACATATTTTCACCATGTTGTAAACAGATTCTCTGCACTTTATCGTGGCTATAATTTCCCTAATCTTATACAGTAAAGTCTTGCTTAATATGACCTCTCAAAAGAAGTCTCATTCTGGATTTTTTTAAAAACAGGTGGTAGCTTAATGCAGGACAAAAATGATACAGAGAACCTTTTCCCTTCATTAAGCACCCACAGTCTCCTTTACTAATCTTTCCCTGTTGAATATTCATGTAAAAATTAATGGCTTCAGTGAATATTTTGTTAGCTGAATTTTTATAATGCGAAATTTTCAATTGATGTTTTTGCTGTGCCAAAAAATGTAGAATTAGATCTATATCATGGCATTGGCAAACAGAGCAGATCCTGGTCAGACACCTTCTACAGGAGCCATCTGTTCCGGGTCTTCTCTGTTTGAGAAGGTGTTTTTATGAGGGAAAGTGTTAATAAATCATGTGAATCACTTAAGTAAGACTACTGTATTTGTTAGACAAGAATAATTATTACTGAATTAATGTACATTCAAAATGGATGGAGTCTTACATGAATATTCATAAACCATTTTTACATGACTTTACTGTTTGAACTGTTTTCAGAATATTAATTACCTTCATTTTTTCTCTGTGGTAACTTTGTGGTATGTCTGTAATGTTCTAGGATTTAATGACGGTTTAACCCTTTCCCTCATACAAATGCACGTCTTTTAAAAAGAGTTGACCCAGATCAGATGGATCCTACAGGAGCCATTTGTTCAGGGTCTACTCTGTTTGCTTATGAAATTATAATCGATCTGAATCTACCGTTTCTACTAATACCAAAAAATCCTGTGAACATAGGCCATAATAAAACAAAATCAGCTGATAAATATTCATGATTTCATTATTTCTAACATGGGAAATGTTAGAACATCTATAACATTTTCAACAGGGAAAGGGTTAAAAGAAATCATAAATGACCAAAGTCCATGTAATATCATATCTGTGTAGCATTCAGATCCCAGAAAGGTATTCTGGTTTTACATTCCATTTTACCATCAACATTACCCTGATAACAAGATTTTCGTTCAATCTGTCTCAAATCATTTGTTATACTTTTTTCCCATGTTATAGGCATTACCAATGCTCCCCTGTGTAATATCATATTTTATGGAAGTATTGTGAAACTCTACCAATCATATGTAGTGCATGTTTGGTTTTCTATTTAATCCTTTACTCCATGAATATTCAGACAAGAAATAATGACAATACGAATAACAGAATCTTTACAATGGAGCTATGAACAAAAACAAATAATTTACTTGACAGAAACTAGAATCAGATCTATATTATGTCATCATTAAACAGAGCAGACTCTGATCAGATGGATCCTAGGAAATGTCTGATCTGGGTCTACTCTGTTTGCCAAGGAGTAACCAGTCATATCTATAGAGTAAAGGGTTAATACACAAATTATTTTACTAGAATTATACATGTACATGCCTACTGAACAGTTTTGTAAGATCAGATTAGACTGGAAAGGTATTTTATTTATTGAATTGACTTTGTCACAGATACCTGTCATGTGACATTAATAGAATCTACTTCAGTATATTTAGCTTTTACTTGAGTTTTTTTCTTTTATATCTCTTTCCATTCATTTTTATTCTTTGCCAAACCAAATGGTCAAAATTGAATATGTCAAAATCAATTTTGTCACTTGTGACAATATTGCATAGTAAACTTGAAGGAAGTCTATTTCTGTGTTTTTAGGCAGGTTATATTTTAACCCTTTACTCCATTATAAACCTTTTAACCGATTACCTCATATGCTATTTTTAGATACAACCTCTTTGAATAAATCTACCGAAAAGGAGCATTAACTAGAGAAAAGGAAAATTTTAGAATTTTGTAGTTTGAAACCATTGTGATAAATAGAGCATTTGCTCCTATAGGAGCAAATGCTCTATTTATCACAATGGTTTCACAAAGTGACTTTTAAGTCGTCAATATGAAGGAAAGGGTTAATGCATTTGCAAACAGAGCAGACCTAGATCAGACGATTCCTATAGAAGCCATCTGATCAGGGTCTGCTCTGTTTGCTTCAGAAATAATATAGATCTGATTCTACAGTTTCTGCCATGGCAAACGTTTCTAAACTTTATTTAATATTCACAATGTCATTATTTCTTACAAAAATTCTTACATAAGCGATGAATTTGTAAACAGAGTAGACCCAGTTAAGATGGCTTATATATGATCATGATCTGCTCTGTTTGCTTATAGAATAATATTGAACTTATTCTACAGTTTCTGCCATGGCTAAAAGACCAAGTTCAAATGCCAATATGAAATACAACTCATAGATTTTCAAGATGCTTTTTCTTATACATGTATAATTTTTCATCAGGTGAAGGTTTAAATGGCAGATCTAGAAAGTTTTTATTGTATTTTCACATCATCAAATTTCCTCCAGATTATATAAATCCATGTACATGTGTATGTTTTATGTATTGCCTCATATACATTACATCAATTATGGTGTTGAAGCAGCTGATCACACGCTAGTTTTTTGTTTTTTTCAAAGTCCATACAGGTTTCAAAGGAGGCAAACAAGTTTTATACGCTCTGTTGTCTATCCATTTCTTTTTGTTCTCATTTATATACCAGAAAATCTGAATTCAGTTACACTTGAGCATGTATCTCAGATTTGCTTCTTGAAATCTTGATATGTGCATGGAGAATGATAGGAAGATATTGCACATTATTTCACTTTTTTCCTTACTAACTTGTAGGTTAAAGCTTGATCACTTCCATGCTGACAGAGGACATTTAAAAATTTGACACTGCTTACAATATTTGACATGCAATACACTCTATTTCATTTAAAACTTAACAAAAAAGAATCTAGATAGGAAATGCATCCCTGAGGATACCCTTTTTCTGGTAGCAAGGTTCATAATTTTGTTTCAATTACGGTAATGTAAGACTCGTAATTTCAGTCCAATGGATTTTGTGATAACCTTTGAAAACAGTTTTGATCCAGATGAGACATCAAGTAACTTTGCATCTCACCAGGCCCAAAGGTTATAAAACTTTTTGCTTGAGTCTGAGATCATTCCCAAGCATCTGATTGGCCAGATTCTAAGCTTGCTCAGAATCTGACCAATCAGATACCTGAGAATGATCTCAGAGGTTTATAACCTTGGACCCAGGATCCAAACGTTTTGATACTCTGACCATGCATCCAGAAAGTGAAAGAAAAACATCACTCTCAGAACATAAGAGGATAATTTTGCAAATTATTATAAATAGTAAAAGATGTAGGTACAATAGATTTTGTTTTTGTGACAAGTCCCCAAATGCTTTGATTACAAATGCTTTGATTACTGTACGTGTAGGTACAGTAGGCCATCCATAATGTCTTTCTTCATCTATGATATGTTTTCTTGTTTATCTGTAAGGTATAGTAGAGACTAAAGTCTGACCTTGCAATCGGGTTTTCATGAAATATACAATACAAGCACTATGCACCTAGTGTTTATCAACTTTTATCATCTCACAATATGCTACAAGCAATAAAAAAATTACAATCAAAATCTATGCAGGTACTTTTTGTGTTTTGCTTGCATGTTACTCCAATTATACGAAGTATTCAGACACTCCATCTCCCCTGTTCACATGTTTGTAAAGCTGAATCATTTAATTTGGCACCATTTTGATAACTTTAAACTAGATTGATGTAGTAGTAAATTGTATAGACCCTGAAGGAGCAATCTGATCTTGGTCTGCACTATTTACCTAAATGTGTCTGTCTGAATTCTTAGGATAATTGGGGTATAGCTCTTGTTCAATTCTTTACCTCTGGATGTTTTTTTTATATCTCTTCTGTTCACATTTTGTCTATATTTACAAAATTTTGTGTATACACTTTTGTCAAAAGCATTCTGCTGAAAATTATTCTATTTATATAATAAAATATGGAAAGAAGTAATATGTTTGTGTTGCCTACAATAGAACCCATCTTAACCCTTTCCTCCATAAATACGCCTTTCTACGCCTCTGTAAAAGTCACTTTATGAAATCATTGTGATAAATAGAGCATTTGCTTCCATAGGAGCAAATGCTCTATTTATCACAATGGTTTCAAACTACAAAATTCTAAAAATTTCCTTTTCTCTAGTTAATGTTCCTTTTCGGTAACTTTGTTCAAAGTGTTTGCTTCTAAAAATAGCCTATGGGGGGAAAGGATTAAATTACGACTGAAACCTTTCCCCCCCATAAAGATGACTTTTTGGCACCTTTGCAAACAGGCGGAGCTCTATGATCAGTCTACCCTGTTATGGTATGGGATAATATTGATCCGATTCTTAAATTTCTGTTGCAGCCAATAATTTCCTTGTTAATGTTTAATTGTGAAAGTACAGTCCATGAATTCTCAAGTAGTAATAAAGTTGAGCAAATATTCACAGAGAAATTGGTAAATAAAGACGTTGATTTCTTTAAAAACAGGCAGTTGCTTAATGCAGGATGAAAGTACTACAAAAAGGGGGACTTCTACATAACTTCCACCCTGCATGCTTTAACCCATTCCCTCATATTGACGACTCAGTAAAAGTCACTTTGTGAAACCATTGTAATAAATAGACCATTTGCTCCTGTAGGAGCAAATGCTCTATTTATCACAATGGTTTCAAACTACAAAATTCTATAATTTTCCTTTTCTCTGGTAAATATTCCTTTTCGGTAGATTTATTCAGAGTGGTTGGGTCTAAAAATAGCCTATGAGGTAATTGGTTAAGCTACCACCTGCCTTTACAGCCCAAAAAATTGCCTCTTTACAAAGGTTTACTCATGAAATAATGGATAGCTCTATACAGTAGAAACTCGATACTACAAAATTTTGATAATGAAGAATTTGTCTTTGTATGCAGGTGGTTGCTTAATGCAGGGTGAATGTCATGCAAAAAGTTCCAACCTGGAGCATTAAGCTGCCCCATGTGTTAAAGATCAATAATTGTATGTGAGTGTTAGAAGAATCGAGTTTTTAATGTACTAAAATAGATATCTAATTGAAATATGATTTATATAATTATGAGCCCCATAATACATAAGCCAACATATAAGCTTTGCAAACAGTGTAGAACCAGATCAACCTTTTACTCCATAGGTTTAACCCTTTCCTCCATAAATATGCCTTTCTATGTCTCTGTAAAAGTCACTTTATGAAACCATTGTGATAAATAGAGCATTTGCTCCATAGGATCAAATGCTCTATTTATCACAATGGTTTCAATACTACACAATTGTTTTTTTCCTTTTCTCTAGTAAATGCTCCTTTTTGGTAGATTCATTCAAAGAGGATGGGTCTAAAAATAGCCTGGGGGGGGGGGGATGGGTTAATACCTTTGCAAACAGTGGACAGCACCTCCACTAGTTGAACATTGAGATATGACTGAAATACTGTTAAACTAATGTAAATCCCTGGGATACCAACATATAAATTATGGGGAAAAGGTTAGTTCAAGGCAAGAAACTTGGGCGAGTATTGCATGCAAGATGTTTCAATTATCTTTAATGAAATACCAGTGTCTTTTTGTCTTGTTTCATTTCCATTTGAACTGTTCACATTTCCTAAACCCCATGACTGCTTTTCATGAAACATTGCTTAATAATTTATCTCAATAAGAGGAAGAGAAGAACCTATATTGTACTTCTGCTCCATATCTCCTCAACAACATTGGTGTTTTCATTATAATTTGCTAAAATGTTTATCTCAGGCAATGTGCAGATTTTTTGATACAGAAGTGTATCAAATGATCTGTCTCAGATTGGGCCAGTCGGCTTAAACCTTTAGCCAATAGAGATGACTTTTGCAAACAGAGTACACCAAGTTGTTGGTGAGTTTTTTCATTTGCTTATGGAATAATATATTTTTGTGTTTATATGCCAATATAAAACAAGAGATGTTTGTAAAACATGTATACCCCCAGACCCCCTGACCTTTGATCTAGTGACCTAAACTATAGAGGTCATCTAGTGGTCATGACTAATCACCACTGCAACTTTGAAGATCCTAAGCCAAACCACTGATCATTTATGATCTAAAAACATTTCACAAGTTAAGGTCATGGTGACCTTGACCTTTTACCTAGTGACCTCAACAACTATAAGGGTCATCTATTGGTCACGACCAACTACCACAGCAAGTTTGAAGATCCCGAACCAAACCATTTAGCAGTTAATAATCTGAAACCATTTCATCAGTTAAGGTCATGATGACCTTGATCTTTGACCTAGTGACCTCAAAAACAATAGGGGTCATCTAGTTGTCACGACCAACCACCACAGCAAGTTTGAAGATCCTAAGCCAAACCCTTGAGCAGTTATTGATTGGAAACCATTTCACCAGTTTAGGACATGGTGACCGTGGCCTTTGAACTAGTGACCTCAAAACAATAGGGTTCATCTAGTGGTCATGATCAACCACCACAGCAAGTTTGAAGATCCTAAGTCAAACCCTTGAGCAGTTATTGATTGGAAACCATTTCATCAGTTTAGGACATGGTGACCGTGACCTTTGAACTAGTGACCTCAAAACAATAGAGGTCATCTAGTGGTCATGACCAACCACCACAGCAAGTTTGAAGATCCTAAGCCAAACACTTGAGCAGTAATTGAAATGAAACCATTTCACCAGTTAAGGTCATGGTGACCTTGACCTTTGACCTAGTGACCTCAACAACAACAGGGCTCACCTAGTTGTCATGACCAACCACCTAAGCAAATTTGAAGATCCCAAGCCAAACCTTTGAGCAGTTATTGATCAGAAACCATTTTACCAGTTAAGGTCACGGTGACCTTGACCTCTGACCTAGTGACTTCAAAAACAATAGGGGTTATCTAGTAATCATGACCAACTACCACAGCAAGTTTGAAGATTCTAGGCCAAACCCTTGAGCAGTTATTGATCGGAAACCATTTCACCAGTTAAGGTCATGGTGACCTTGACCTTTGACCTAGTGACCTCAAAAACAACAGGGCTCATCTAGTTGTCATGACCAACCACCTAAGCAAATTTGAAGATCCTAAGCCAAACCTTTGAGCAGTTATTGATCGGAAACCATTTCACCAGTTAAGGTCATGGTGACCTTGACCTTTGACCTCAAAAACAATAGGGGTCATCCAGTGGTCATGACCAACTACCACAGCAAGTTTGAAGATTCTAAGCCAAACCCTTGAGCAGTTATTGATCGGAAACCATTTAACCAGGTAAGGTCATGGTGACCTTGACCTTTGACCTAGTGACCTCAAAAACAATAGGGGTCATCTAGTGGTCATGACCAACCACCACAACAAGTTTGAAGATCCCAAGCCAAACCCTTGAGCAGTTAATGATCGGAAACTATTTCACCATTTTGGGTCATTGTGACCTTGACCTTTGACCTAGTGACCTCAAAAACAATAGGGGTCATCTACTTGTCATGACCAACCACCACAGCAAGTTTGAAGATTCTGTGCCAGGTCGTTGATTAGTTATCGTTCGGAAACCATCGATCTACCGACCGACTAACCTACCGACTAACCTACCTACCGACCGACATGTGCAAAGCAATATACCCCCATTTTTTCAAAAGGGGGGTATAACAAGAGTGTTCGGAGGTACACATGTGTCACCTGCTCTCAGCTGATACAAAAACTGTTAATATGCTGGAGTGAAATCAGAACAAAGGGGAATACATGTAACTCAAAAAGTATTACATGTAGAGTGATGGACCGTAGTTACATTAATGGTTCTCAATGAGAGGAAGACACATGTGAAATGTGAAAGCTCCATAATGCTTAGTTTAGAAATAACTGCCAAAAAAAGAAAGTGTGACGGACAGACGACGGAAAAGTGATCCCTAAGTGACAGACTGCCTCTCGGCCGGTGATGCAAAAATGTCTGATTAATATTCATATTTATGGTTTATTACATGTATATTCATTAGGTACAGGATTAAGATGAAGACTACACCAGGTTTTAAAAGAATAACAATATGATAAGCATGACATGTTTTTTATTAAACATCCTACACTGTTTTGCTAGGTATCACATGTATATAAATGACAAATGATTTATCACATAACCACATACAACCCTTGAATAATAAACATAATCCTCGGCAAATACTCACGATAACTAAATGCCCATGCCAATCATATTTGGTGTCAAACTTACATAAGCTGCATCACTGAAAAGATCATTCAAACATAGCAAATCCCCTTTAATCCTCCGTATCCTTCTATAACAAGAGCTGTCCGCAGACAGCGCGCTCCACTTTCTTTAGTGCTGGATAGTGTAGTGGAAGTCTAAGTGTGGAAGTCTAAGTCAGAAAGGGCAGATAACTATAGCAGAATTAATTTTAGGGTTACCTGCCCTTGTGGAATGGGTCCCCCTTGTAATAGTTAACATGCATACCAAATTTGAACCAAATATCTTGGACAGTTTTTGAGACATGGACCTTAACATTAAACTTAACCAACAATGAAAATTCTAAGTCGAAAAAGGGGCATAACTATGGCAAAATTAATTTTAGGGTTACCTACCCATGTGAAATGGGTTCCCCTTGTGATAGTAAACATACATACCAAATATGAACCAAATATCTTTGATGGTTTCTGAGAAATGGACCTTAACAAAAAGGTTAACCAACGCCAACGCCTACGAGATGGTCATGACAATAGCTCCACTTTTTGAAAAAATGGAGCTAAAAATGATGTCTGTCTGAATTCCCATCTGTTGCTATTTACCAATTGTCAAATAGCTTGATCCTGATGATATGCACAGTTACTCTGGATCAAACCTATAGTAGACATTTTTTAATGTGTTTAGCAGGATGAGAGAGGAAGGTTTTTTAAAATAATAAATACATTGATGTTGAGACTAAGCCCTTCATATAAACGTCTTATCATGCCTTTGCAAACAGAGTAGACCCAGATTATACAGCTCCTGTAGGAACATTCTGACGAGAATGTTTGAAAAGCTACTGACCAAGTATCAAACAGGTTGGATCCTGATGACAGGCAGAGTTACTTGGTGTCTCATCTGGATCAAAGCTGTTTGCAAATGCTTGAAGATGGCAGGATAAGGGATATAAAAGCAATTGGCTGCCGAATAATGCAAGACAAAGTAATGCATTTTTTTTCTTGTATTAAAAACAGACCTACAACGTCTTATGAGGCATCTTTTGAGTGGTCATTTAAGAGAAGTCTTACTTTTGTGTGTACCACTTTAGATACATAGCACCTGATAGTGTCTACACTCTTCATCTGGCAAAGTCAATAATATTCCGTCCTCTAATACCCCATATGGTGCAGGCCCTGATCAGACAGTCATATTTCTAATGTTTGCGCTAATTAGGGTAAGCACCATGTGCAATGTAGTTGTATCCATTTCTGCTTTATAGTACAACATCTCATTTAGTGTTTAATTAATCCATTCCATCATACAAACATGTTTTCACACATTTGCAGAGTAGACCCAGATCAGACGGATCCTACAGGTCAACTCCAGTTTGCAAAGGTGTAGAAAGGAGTATTTATCAAATAAAGGGTTAGTGGAATGAAATTAATGCATAGGCTTCATTACATTTGCACTGCATTAAGATACCACCTGTCTTATAGTTTATAGATAATGACCATTTTATGTCATATAACTGGTTGCCTAAGCATTTCCCTGTTCTATGTGTATTCCAAACTTCAATACCAACTGAATACTCTTGGACAAAACAGTTAAAAATACAAGTTTGCAAGGAGCCGTCTGATCTGGGTCTACTCTGTCTTAAGAAAAGGTGTTTATATGAAAGAAAGGGTGAAAGGGTGTTGGACTGTATATCAATACATGACTCTTAACATGACTAAATAAAGATAATAACTATATCTATTTAAATTAACCCATTTACCTGATCAATATTTGGGTAAAAAATAACTATATCACAGAGGTCCAGATAAGATGCTTAAATTTAAACATTTGCGAGAGTAACTCTTTTATTTCTTCATCAAACCCTATACTGTGACCATTCTTAAGAATCGTCTCGAAGATACAATACTAAAGAGTGGTCACAGTATAGGGTTTGGTTGAGAAATGACGATTTTAGTATTTGGGTATGCATCTACCTATAGCTCTGTATATCATGAATCTTTATTAGCTATTTTTTTATAATGGTATATGTAAACAGGAATGTTTGGCCACTGCAGAAACTATTGAATCATATTTATATAATTCAGTAAGCAAACAGAGCAGACCCTGATAAGACAGCTCCTACAGGAGCCTTCTGATCTAGGTCTGCCCTTCCCATAAAGGCACCAAAAGATGTCTCTACCAGGTAAAGTAATAAAATGGAGAAATTATTGCACAACCCCTGTGACAGGTAAAAACATAATTGAACATCTATATATCTAGCAACCCATTACTCCATGAAAATTCAAGCATTAACAAGATGTGTTTGTGAAACACTATGCCCCCTCATATATTTGACCTTTGACCTTGAAGGATGACCTTGACCTTGACATGTCACCCCTCAAAATGTGCAGCCTCATGAGATACACAAGCATGCCAAATATCAAGTCTCTATCTCTACTGGTCCAAAAGTTATGGCCAATGTTAAAGTCAGCGATTTGACCCATATATTTGACCTCTGACCTTGAAGGATGACCTTGACCTTGACACGTCACCCCTCAAAATGTGCGGCTTTATGAGATACATATGTATGCCAAATATCAAGTCTCTATCTATACTGGCTCAAAAGTTATGACCAATGTTAAAGTTGCTGACAAACAAACAGACAAACAGACAAACAGACAAACAAACAAACAGACAGGGCAAAAACAATATGCCCCCGACTATCGTCAATGGGGGCATAAAAATGATGTCAAGAATATCAATTACAGTAGAACCCCTCTAATGCTACCACTTAAAGAATAAACGTGGGTGTCTTTATAAGAAGGTGGTTGCATTACTTTTGTCCTGCATTAAGCTATCATCTGCATCTAGCACCCAGAAGTACACCTCTTTTAGGTGGTCGCATTAGCGGGGTTTTACTGTAACTGAATGTTAATGGCACAATAAAATAAAATAATTTTTATGACTCATACTGTATAATCAGATGTATATTGTGTCATTAGCAAATAGAGAAAATTGAACAGACCGCTCCTACAGAAGCCATCTGATCTGGATCTGCTCTTTTTGTAAAGGCATAAAAAGGTGTATCTATGGAGTAAATGGCAAACATATCATTTTCAAAAAGTATTATGGCAATAAACATTCTCCTGAAGGTGGCAAATGGGCCTAAGTCCACCTGCAAAGAAAACTGGAAGCTTTTTTACATATATATGCCAATGTGCTTTAACCAATTGGATACAGAGAATGAGTGTAAGCAGTGTAGACCCAGATCAAAGCACACTGATCAGGGTCTGCACGGTTTAACATTCAAGTTATTCTAGTAAACTGAAGCTTTTCATACCAAATGAATAATATCGTTAAACACTGATGGACAATTCCATTTTGAATATTCAGTATTCAAATGGTTAGTTCAACACTGCAACCATTTTGAATAGAAGAATTAGCATATCCAGACAAAGAGCGTACGCCTCACCCATTTGCATTTGCCTTTTAAATGCAGCACATTGTTAAGTGATCTACAAATTCTACATATTATATGAACAAATCAAATATGACCTTTGTCCAACACAAATCAACCAATTAACAATTATTCAATATTTGTATGTCTGAGTATCATTATTAGCAAAAATATAAAAATCTTGATTCACACACATCCAGCAAAAAAGGGCCAGAATAAACAAAACTGTAAAAAGAAAAATCAACATAAATATGAGTTAGGTAAAACGGATTATTGACTGTATCTATTAATGACATACAACAGTGACTTTAAATCTGCACGCCAACATGTATGCATTGCAACCATCTTCACCCTTTCCTTCATACAAACATCTTTTCACGCATTTGCAAATCAGAGTAGACCCAGATCCGACAGTTCCTATAGGAGCTGTCGGATCTGGGTCTGCTCCGTTTGCTTTTGACATGATATAGATCTAATTCTACAATTTTTGTCAAAGCAAATAAATTTTCTTCATGATGTCATCAGTTCTTACATGAATATTGAACAGGGAACGGGTTTATTAATAGAGTTGTATATTGACAGTACTCTGTGTACCACAATAACCAGTCAACTACATGTACATTTTACCACTCATAGCAATAATAAATAACCATTTACTCGTCTTTGGTCAAACATTCATGACGGTGGTATAAAACACTAAATTCACAACAAATGTATGTACATCGCTAAAAGCTTATACATCTCTATTAACAACCTAACAAAAGTTTTTACAAAATAATAAATTCTGTTTCATCTCAAACTTTTAGCGCACTGCTGGTCAATTAGTAGATACTGTATCACTCTTTGAATGCTGAATTTTCAAGGTGGAATGCTCTATCATCTTTTAACGTCATAGTCCATATTAAAATTTCAAGAGTAGCATGTGAGAGGATTGTAAATGACAAACAGTGCAAACCCTGATCAGAGGGCTTCTCCAGATATTCTTTGATTTGGGTCGACACTGTTTGCAAATGGCAGTACTCTCATTTCATGCTATCAAAGGCTTAACCCTTTCCTCCATAGCCATGATAGGCTATTTTTAGACCAACCTCTTTGAATAAATCTACCCAAATGGAGCATTTACTAGAGAAAAGGATTTTTTTTAGAATTTTGTAGTTTGAAACCATTGTGATAAATAGAGCATTTGATCCTAGAGGAGCAAATGCTCTATTTATCACAATGGTTTCATAAAGTGAGTTTTACAGAGGCATAGAAAGGCGTATTTATGGAGGAAAGGGTTAAACAGATTGGATCCATAAAGCATCATTTGTGCTTCAAACACACATTGTATCTTTGTACTTCTTTTTAACTCTGCATACTTATACTAACCAATTGTTGTCTGTGAAAACATGATGTCTGCTACAATTTTTAAAGTCATTTTTTCTTTAATACAAAATAAAGTCATAGTTTCAAACAGTTTGGATCCTGATGAGACACAGAATCATTCATAACTCACTCAGGCTCTCATCTGGATCTAATATTTTGCTATAAGTGCTAACATATTTACCACTAGCATACAAAGAGTGACCAGCTAAACCAGCTAATTTTAGCTGACCCAAGTACAGTAAAATCTCGATTAAACGAACACTCAAATACGTATCATTGATCTTTCAGACAGGTGGAAGCTTAATGCAGGTTGAAAGTCATGCAAAAAGCTCCCAGAGGAGCTTTTCGCATGCCTTTACCCTGTATTAAGCAACCACCTGGCTACAAAGACATAAATTCTTCATTACTAAAATTTCGTAGTATCTAGTTTTTACTGTATATGTAATAAACCGTAAACTGTATTTAATTTACAGATATATTTAATATGGAATAAAACTGTGCAGTAAAAGGTCAAAGGTGAATTTTGTAATATGTCAAAAGTGAAAGAATGACTGATGCATAAACGGTCATAGTAGCAACAGACCCACATCAACATACTCTCTTGAGTTCTGTATATAAAGGTTTACAACTCTATATATACTGGGATATCCATAGAGCAGTGTTACAATCCTTCTGCAACAAAGCAATGTAATATGTCAGGACATTTTCTGATGAAAGCACAAAGAATAGCCGGTGTCCGGAACATCACACTTTAATGCTGCAGTTACTGAGGTTCTACACCAACTTTTATATAATGCCCACTAATGCCTCTCAAACAGTAATACCTGTCTTAACCCTTTGCTTGCTGAATTGTAAAATACATTTTTCCTTCTTTACCAATGCCCTGTTGTATAATTACATATATCGTCACTGTGTACAAGTATTTCGCTGTGCAATCACTGCTGTGATGTGCACTTGTCGCACAATCAATTTGTAAATAGTGCAGACCCTGATGAGACAGCTCCTGCAGGAGCTGTCTCATCTGGGTCTACACTATTTACAGGTAGGTATATTGATGTGAATAGCAAGAGAAAGGTGAAAACAAAAACCTGTCTTCAAAACAGTAAAACCTGTCTTAAAACAGTAATTCCTGTCCTCAGCAATCTTTCAGGAGAATGCTCATTCTAGGTCTTCAAGGCAGATGGTAGCTTAATGATGGAAAACAGTAATGCAGAAAGCTCCAAAACCAGCTTCTGCATTACTTTTGCACAGCAGTAAGCAACCACTAGCTTTTTAAGAACCCTTATGTTTAATGAGCAAGTGCTTGCTTATAACATATTTGACTGTATTTGAAGCATGTGTTCTTTCTAAGCTAAAATAGTTCGGAATACATCAAAAATCAAATATTACCCTGCAAAAACAGTTTTAGCATTTATTAGAAGTAAATCATGCAAAAGGGTTAAGCGTATCTTTAGAGTAAAGGTTTAATCTAGAATTTTACTCCGTAGTCACCTTATAATGTTAGTTTGATTCGTTAATCCATTCCCTCATATTGGTGCCTTTTGAGAGATACTGTAAAAGTCACTACACAATTCTAAAATTGCCCCTTTTTCCAGTAAATGCTCCATTTCAGTAGGTTCAAAGAGGCTGGGTTTAAAAATAGCCTATGAGGGAAAGGGTTAATAAAACTTTTCAGACCAAATTTGATCCAGATGAAATGCCAAATAGTTCAGTCTAATCAGAAGCTACACTATGTGACTAATACCATTTTTGAAAATAAAAATCTAAGAAAATAGTTATCTAAGAATTGAAGCAGATAACTTTATCCCTTTACCGTATAGGCTATTTTTAGATACAACCTCTTTGAATAAATCTACCGAAAAGGATCATTAATTAGGGAAAAGGAAAATTTTAGAATTTTGTATTTTGAAACCATTGTGATAAATAGAGCATTTGCTCCTATAGGAGCAAATGCTCTATTTATCACAATGGTTTCACAAAGTGACTTCTACAGAGTCGTCAATGTACGGGAAAGGGTTAAACAACAAAAATCAATATTTGATATGATTTTACAGGGGTTCAGAATGTAAACATAATATGTCTATAAAGTTAAACTTCAAACGATGAATGACTAGAGTCACTAGAGTATATCTCCATAGGACACAGTTTGGTCAAATGCAAGGATATTACAAGGACAATATTTTTTACAAGTAGTCTTTAAAACACAAAAATGTGCTGTTTTTATGTATGTACAAACATATACATACTGCTGGCCTATATATACACACACACACATCAGAGTGATATGTTACAACTATCCATATGTATATATAAACAAAACACTTATACAAAAATGTACAGTAAAACCCCTTTAAAGCAACCATCTAAAATAGGCCTATTTAAAGGTGACAAAAAGCCAGGTGGCAGCTTAACACAGGTTGAAAGTTTATGCAGGAAGCTCCTATGGGAGCAGCTTTCTACATTACTTTCAACATGCATTAAGCATACCAATGCCCATATATCAAGTGGTCGCTTTAAAGGATTACAACTATACATACTACTTGGAATGGTTAAATCTTTGACCTGTATTATCTTACCACCCAAGCCTTTGGACATGTTAATACATGTATATGTTTGACTGTTATAAGATGTGATATTGTGCATATACAATAAGTTCTGATACAGCATTACAAAGCTATAACTTTTAAAAGGCAAAGACTCTAGGCCAAACTATAACGTAAATTAGCTGTATGAACAGGATGACCGCTAAATCCAAAATGCAGTCAGTGACTGTCTGCACGTAAACTGCATTTTGTATGAAAATCAGTTTGGAATACAGTAGAACCTCTTTAAAGCTTCCAATAAGTAAATAAGCACATGACTCTGTTTACCCTGTACCTGATAGAGATGCTTTTGCAAACAGAGTTTAACACAGATTAGGTGGCACCTGTAGGGGCTGTCTGATACGGGTCTGCTCTGTTTGCTTTATATATCATATAAATCTGATTGTGCAGTTTCTGTCATGGAAAAGTTCCTTTGTACATTTTCAATGCAAATTATTTCAATATTCGTATGTTTTATGAGTCTATGAAAAAAGATATAACTAAATTGACTGGATAAATAGAATAATAAGTTAGTGCCGTAGATGGGACGCCTTTATCCGACTCGGAGAGAAAACAGTTGAGGCTCGGCAAGCCTCGCCTCAACATTTTCTCCCCTCGTCGGATAAAGCGTCCCATCTATGGCACTAACCTATTATTCTCTATATATCTGATGACCTTTGAAAACAATAAATGCGTAGATGAAGCAATGTAGGAAAAGCCTGCACAACTTATTACCAAAAATGCTATTAGCATATTAACTTAAATGTTAACCCTTTCCCCCCATATAAATGCTTTTCCATGCCTTTGCAAACAGAGTAGATCCAGATCAGACAGCTCCTGTAGGAGCCTTCCGACGAGGTCTGCTCTGTTGACCTGACTCTAGAGAGACAGCTCCTGTAGCAGTCGTCTGATCAGGGTCTGCTCGGTTTGCTTATGGGTTTTGATAGAACTGTTTCTTCACTTTCTAAAATGGCTACAATGTGCCACCTTCCATGTTTCATTATAACTATTTTGTCAATGAATATTCAGTAGGTATTGAAATTTGGAAAAAACATAGAACAGGGAAAGGGTTAACCTTTTCAATACTATGGACTAATTTCGGATGAATTTTTTCATACAGTTTGGACCTAGACGAGATGTTGAGTAACTCGGTGTCTCGTAAGTATCCAAACCATATGGCACTCTACATATTACTAAATCTATTTTAAGACCTGAAGCAGCTGATACTTTAGCAGATGAAAGCTACCTAGTGTTGAGAGGGTTAACCCTTTACTCCAAGAATAATTATGGAAATAATGACATCATGAATAGTAATTAGATGCACTTTTATATTGGGATTGTGAACAAGAGAAACTTTAACCCATTACCTCATAGGCTATTTTTAGATTCAACCACTTTGAATAAATCTACTGACAAGATCTGTTTGTGAAACACTATGCCCCCTCATATATTTGACCTCTGACCTTGAAGGATGACCTTGACCTTGACATGTCACCCCCTCAAAATGTGCGGCTTTGTGAGATACATATGCATGCCAAATATCAAGTCTCTATCTGTACTGGCTCAAAAGTTAAGACCAATGTTAAGGTTGCGTTAAAGTTACAAAGAAACAGACAATATGACCTTTGACCCTGAAGGATGACCTTGACCTTGACATGTCACCCCTCACAATGTACAGCCTCATGAGATACACAATCAAGCCAAATATCAAGTCTCTATCTGTACTGGCTCAAAAGATATGACCAATGTTAAAGTTGCTGACAAACAAACAGACAAACAGACAGGGCAAAAACAATGTGCCCCCTGACTATCGTCAATGGAGGCATAAAAAGGAGCATTAACTAGAGAAAATGCAAATTTTAGAATTTTGTAGTTTGAAACCATTGTGATAAATAGAGCATTTGCAAATGCTCTATTTATCGCAATGGTTTCACAAAGTGACTTTTACAGAGTCGTCAAAAGTCGTCAATATGAGGGAATGGGTTAATCATAACAAAAACCGAAGAACAAGATCTATATTACTTCATTAGCAAACAGAGCAGACCCTGATCAGACGACTCCTACAGGAGCTACTCTGTTTAAAAGGTGTAAAAAGTCGTATTTATGGAGTAATGGGTTAAATAGTTGTGACCTTGGAAAGAGAATGAAAGAAGTCATAAAGAGAGTTATAAGGTGTTAACTGAGGTCTGACTCAGTCTTGTCTGTCTCTGTACTCTCCGTGTGCTCCAGGGACATGTCATCTTTGTCCTTGTCTTTTGGTTCTGTTGTCTCATCCTTGTCTGTATCCACTGGCTGGTCTTTGCACTGTATTGCACGAATAGTATCCTCCCACGTCTTCAAACACTGAAGATAGAAATAGAGCAAGATACATTATCTACATTTATATCTAACTTTGCAAGCTAAAAAAAAGGTCATCAGCTATAATTCTGAAAGTCAATTTTTCCTTCATTTCTATTAACTCTTTACTCCATGAATATTCGAGTAAGAAATGATGACATCATCAATATCAACTAGACCTATCACTAAAGGTGATTAATACCCCCACCCACCACCTTGTCACAAGATCCAATGACTTCAATACAAATGGCAAAAAATGCTTTTAAAAAATAACTAAGGGGAATAATTCCCTTTAAAATAAATTCAGAGTTATAACCCTTATTGTCTACAGTACTTGAGAAGTTATGCTCCGGACAAAAAATTGCTTCTGAATACTAACTTGGGGTAAAAATGCATACATATGTCTAAACAAAAAGTCAACAGTTTAGAAAGAAATAGGGATTCAAACTGATTGAAATGCAATCACTGATTCATCTATAGCAAAAACATTAGTGCTCATTTCTGTGCAATACACAAGTGTCTTTTTGAGGAAATAGGTTCCTATGGTTTGGGACAAAGTATGAAGTTAAAAAGGGGCATAATTCTGTCAAAATTTTGTGCAAGAGTTAATATGTATTCAGTTTGAAGGTGGTATGAAAAATTGTTTTCAAGAAAAAAACAAATGTCCCGGAAAAACGTAATGGACTGACAGACGGACAGACTTACGGACGGACAAGGGGATTCTTATATAGCCCTCACCACAGGTGTGGGTATAATCACAGGGGTCTATACTGCTTCATGGGAGTCTATATATACTACATAATAAACAAGGGTTCTAACTGACAGAACGGCCACCCTTGTACCTCAAGTACAAACAAGTCTGTAACTCTTAAAATTTATATGATAATTTCGTAATTCTTTCAGCTACTGAAAGCCAAGATATTTCACTACCAAGTAAGTATAATCTTCTGACGGTATCAATCAATGATATTATCAAAATTTTACGTATTTTCTGGGCCATTGACAAACGTTCGTTCACCCCGGCAGGGCTGGAAAATTCCTAAAAGTTTTACTCGTCCTGCCCACTGCTTTTGTCTTAGTTTACTTAAATTCATTGTTAACATTTCTGGATTCTACTCGTCCTGCAAAAAAGTTGCTCGTCATGGCGAGCGGACGAGTGGAATTTTCCAGGCCTGCCCGGTTTCACTATATCACAGCAATAGCCCGGCAATTTGCAGTTCAAAAGATGGTATGGTTCAATAAAACGACGCAATTTCATAAAGGAATGTAAAGAAGACTGTATCAGCAGAAAGTATGAATTTTAGATGCATATTCATGTGACCGCAGAGTGCAATTTTTTCAAAAACATTAATTAAAATATGACTGCCGATTGCAAAATTTTCATACACATTAATGAAAATATTTGCAGGAATCCATCCTTTCCGCGACCTATGTACAATACTGTCCCACTGTAGTAATGACTATGAAGTATCAGAAAACTCTGTACGATATTGTAAGAGGTGAATTTCAGGCAGACAACCTATTCTAGTATAAACCACCTACTTCACAGAGAGAGTTGGGGAGTGGAGCGGGGAGAGGAGAGAGAGAGAGAGATTTGTAATGATCATTTATTGATAGGGTACATAGCAAGATTGCCAGTCCATTTCTATCAAAAACCCTTGAAATAATACACAAATTTTCAAAGAACTGGTTATAAATCAATCAAGACAACATATGATGCTTGTAAGTGATGACTAGAAAACAACAGTCTAAAAATACATTTAAAACTAGAGGTTTTTGTCACAAAAACGGATGTCTCCACTCTAATAAAAACAATATGTAAAGGGAAATCACTAAAAATGTTATGGTCTTGATGAATGATACTTCCCCTCATTATGCGCTTTCCACACTACATTTTTCAAGAAGAAAATGATAACAGCTAATAACTCCAACAAGAGGGCCTGAAAGGCCCTGACATCGCTCACCAGACACTCAGAGGAGAAGATTTTCAAAGTTTTCACTATGTGTTTCTATAGAAAACTACCCGGCCCTGGGGCGGGCAAATTTTGACCCAAGGGGCATAATTTATGTAACTTTTGTAGAGGACCTCACATGAATTTTTTTTTAAGAAAATGAAAACATATTACAATGTCAATCTAAAGAAGGGCATGTACAAAAGTATGTAAACCCTCTCCCTGGGCAAATTGGTTGAATTTCAGAAAGAATAAATTAATCTATACATGTACTTATGATATTCAAAATTTCAGATAGTACTTATGATATTCAAAATTTCAGATATTTTCATTACACCTTCATGAGTTATTATTATTCATATCTTAATTTATTTTCAACCCTTCCCCTGTTCTATGTTTATTCAAAATTTAAATATCTACTGAATATTCATGGACAAAATAGTTATAATGAAATACGGTATGGAAGGTGGGACGGTGTAGCCATTTTAGAAAGTAAAGAAACATCTTTAATATTCCATTAACAAACAGAGCGGACCCTGATCAGACAGCTGCTATAGGAACCATCTGATCTGGATCTGCTCTGTTTGCAAATGTGTGAAAAGGTGTTAACATGAGGGAAAGGGTTAGTAAACATATTATAAGTATAAATAAAAGTACACAAAATGAAAATAATGTAATGCAATTTGCACTATATCATATCATAAGCAAACAGCAGATTGAACAGATGGCTACTACATAAGCCATCTAATCAGGGTCTACTCTGTTTGCAAAGGTGTAGAAAGGCCTATTAATGGAGTAAAGGGTTAATTGTCCTAATTAATGTGCAACAGGCGACATCTAACTATAACAATTTTCTTTGTTTTGGTCTGCTATATTACTGCAGATCTACTAACAACAAAGGAGGCAATCCAGTTGTTATCAAAAAGGGAGATAACCTACCTTTAAATGTATGCTAAAAATAGACAGCAGTAAATGTTTAACTAGAGATATGCCTGTCTCCCTTAATTGGCTTGCAACTGCAAGCTTGTTGCAAACTTAATCCTAGCCAAATTTTTTTTAATGAGCTTGCGATTTAGGTTTGGATTAGCTAGCATTTAGCCCTGGTTATATACAAGTTTAGTGAACCAAGAAAACCCATCCATATGCATAAGTGATCTGCAATTATCCCTAGTCAATATGCTTATGGCTGATCACTCACTCTTCAAAGGTCCTATACCTTAAGCCTGCTAATATTACACAAGCTACTTGCTTTGGGTTTTTTTAAGCATTTATAATAACCTTTGCAAACAGTATGGATCAAGTCTGGATCAAGATGAGATACAAAGTAACTTGGCATCTCATCAGGGTCCAAACTGTCTTTCACTATGACATTTGTTTTTTAAAAGATATGGAAGGAAACAACTTTTGCAGCTCTATTTACCACAATGACTTCAAATCTACACAATTCTGAAAATTTCAAAGAACAGGATCTAAAAATAGTCTATGAGGGAATGGGTTAAAAACAGTGTGAACAAACAGACACTAATTCTGAAGCAGACAACTTCATAGAGTTTTGACCAGGATCTTTCCCTCTCAAGTGATTGCATAACAGAATCTGATGGAGTGCTAGCTCAGAGGAACCTTTATAGTGTAAGTCAATTTTAAAGTATAACCAACAGGGCAGGGCCAATTTTAACCTCAGAACTATGATATTAACCACTGTCAATAAGGTCTACTAAGTTAATCTATACACCAAATATCTAAGCTCTGTGACATGTAGTTTTTGACAAGAAATTTGTTGAAGTTTTCCCCATGCATAACCTAAGTGAGCCAACCATTCTGCTACTTGTACAGAAAACAACAGTCAGCTAGAAAAAACTGGCCACCCCTGGGACCGTAGCGGGGCCAATTTTGACTCCAGGGACATAATTTATATAACTTTTGTAGAGGACCTATAGGTGATGCTATGTGCCAAAGATGAAAGCTGAGAACCCTGTAGATTCAGAGGAGAAGACTTTTAAAGGTTCAAATTGTTGACGACTGACGACGCACACCGCACGACGCACGACGGACGACGGACGACGCACGCCGACGGACGACGGACATCAGGCAATCACAAAAGCTCACCCTGAGCACTTTGTGCTCTGGTGAGCTAAAAATACTGATACCAGATTTATGGCCCTTGTGCATGACACTTACTTTCATCATGCTCTTTCCAAAAATAAAATGTCATTCCAATAGCATCAGTGGAACAGGAGTTATTGATCGGCCAAAAAATGTAACAAAGGGCAATAACTCCAAAAGTATTGAAGCCAGAATTATGGCCCTTGTTCATGACACTTTCTCTCATCATGCTCTTTCCATGTATGAAGTTTCAATATGATGGCAAGAGCCATGTAGGAGTTATCGTCCGGACAAGAAAGAATTAAACAAATGTACAAGGGGCAATAACTCAAAATTTATTGAAGCTCGAGTTAAGGATCTTATGCATGACACTTTCTCTTATCATGATCATTCCATGTATGAAGTTTCACTCCAATGGCATGTGTCACATAGGAGTAATCATCCGGACAAAAAATTGTGATTTTTTTTACAAAGGACAATAACTCCAATATTAGTGAAGCCAGAGTTATGGACCTTGTGCATGACACTTCCTCTCGTTATGATCTTTCCATATATGAAGTTTCAATCCAATGGCATGAGCCATATAGAAGTTATCGTCCGGACAAAAAAGTGTGAATTTTTTTACAAAGGGCAATAACTCCTATATTAGTGAAGCCAGAGTTATGTACCTTCTGCATGACACTTCCTCTCATTATGCTCTTTCCATATATGAAGTTTCAATCAACTGGCATCAGGCATATTGAAGTTATTATCCGGACAAAAAATTGTGATATTTTTTACAAAGGGCAATAACTCCAATATTAGTGAAGCCAGAGTTATGGACCTTGTGCATGACACTTCCTCTCGTCATGATCTTTCCATATATGAAGTTTCAATCCAATGGCATGAGCCATATAGGAGTTATCGTCCGGACAAAAAAGTGTGATTTTTTTTTACAAGAGGCAATAACTCCTATATTAGTGAAGCCAGAGTTATGGACCTTGTGCATGACATTTCCTCTCATTATGCTCTTTCCGTATATGAAGTTTCAATCAACTGGCATCAGGAATATTGAAGTTATCGTCCGGACAAAAAGTGTGACGGACAGACGGACGGACCGATGGACGGACGGACAGACAGACAGACAACTCTCACGAAAACAATATGTCTCCCCCATATAAATATGGGGGGAGACATAACTATGGGAAATTAGTTTGGGACAAAAAAACTTTTTTTTTATAAAGTTTCATTAACATCATAGTTCATCAAATATTACCTTTTTGTAGTACTGTATATCATTATCCTTTTATAGTACTATATATTACCTTTTTACAATACTGCATATTACCTTTTCGTAGTACTGTATATTTCTATTACCTTTTCGTAGTACTGTATATTTCTATTACCTTTTCGTAGTACTGGTTATTTCTATTTCCTTTTCATAGTACTGTATATTTCTATTACCTTTTCGTAGTACTGTATATTTCTATTACCTTTTCGTAGTACTGTATATTTCTATTACCTTTTCGTAGTACTGTATATTTCTATTACCTTTTCGTAGTACTGTATATTTCTATTACCTTTTCGTAGTACTGTATATTTCTATTACCTTTTCGTAGTACTGTATATTTCTATTACCTTTTCGTAGTACTGTATATTTCTATTACCTTTTCGTAGTACTGTATATTTCTATTACCTTTTCGTAGTACTGTATATTTCTATTACCTTTTCATAGTACTGTATATTTCTATTACCTTTTCGTAGTACTGTATATTTCTATTACCTTTTAGTACTGTATATTTCTATTACCTTTTCGTAGTACTGTATATTTCTATCGGCCCAGGCCAATAACAGGTCCTTCATGTCTTTGTGCTTGCCCCTGTGCCATCTCTCCATGTCTGCACGTAAGTCTGTGTCCGAGCAAACCGTCTTGTCATTCAAAACCTCCATTTGCTTTGTTAACTGCAAACATTCAGATGTATTTAAGCTAAAAGAATCAAAGGATCTTTAGTTTGTACCAATTTAACTCTTGGTAGTCTACATGAGTAGACGTGTCTTCCTTTCCATTCTTCAAAGCAGAAATTTTTAAGTTCTTAAGCCAGGTTCGTACTTCATTTTACATTTCCAATCATAAAATATGCTTGTCAGTATTTCTTTCCTGGAAGCCAGTTTTTGATTATGTTCAAACAGCTTATGGTTCTTTATCAAGCTATTAGCAGATCCTGTCTTAGGCAGCCATCCATTTATTGACCACAGGAGTGTTAAAAAGCAGGTGGCTTCTTAATGCAGGGCAAAAGTAATGCAGAGAGCTCCTACAGGAGCTTTCTGCATTACTTTTGATTTGCATTAGCTACCACTTGCCTTACAGACCCATGATTAGACCTTATCTGCTTAACCCTTTCCTTCATATAAACACATTTTCACACATTTGCAAACAGAGTAGACCCAGATCAGACAGCTCCTATAGGAGCTGTCTGATCAGGGTGTACTCTGTTTGCTTATGGGATTTGATAGCTGTTTCTTCAGTTTCTAAAATGGCTACAATATTCGGCCTTCAATATTTTATTATAACTATTTTGTCAATGAATATTCAGTAGGTATTGAAATTTGGAATAAACATAAAACAGGAAAAGAATGAAGAGAGGTTCGGCTGTGTGTAAGATCTGTGAGATACCTACATCTGCAATCTGCTGTTCAAGTTTGTCCTGCTTCTGTTGTTTGACCTCATCTGGATCCTTACCCAAGAAAGCTCCCAGGGAATAGGTTTGGTCTGAGATCTTCAGCTGCAGAAGAAACAGACTGAGTTAGCCTTTGTCATACCCGGCAACTAAACCTAATACCCGGCAACTAAACCTCTGCTTTAATTCTTTAAATCTGATATTTTCAAATGTGAAATGCAAAAGTAGAAATGCAAAAGTAGAAACTCTTACCTGATGGAGATGCTTTTAAATGCCTTTGCAAACAGAGTAGACCCAGATCAAATGGCTCCTTCACAAGCCATCTGATCATAGTCTGCACTGTTTGCTATGAAATAACATAAATATAGATCTGATTCTACTGTTTCTGTCATGGCCAAAACTTCCCTTTTTCATAAGTCTGACATGAAAATAGCATCTAATTAATATTCATGATGTTATTATGTCTTACACAAATATTCATGAACGAAATGCTTAAATTATATTCAACTGTCACCATTTATATGTAAGTCGCTTCATTAGAAAAGGTGTTTCTTCAAACCTTGTCATGCGGAGATGACGTGGCTCCAAGGTTATAAATGATTCCATTCTCAAGCATTTGATTGGTCAGATACAGTGCTCCCTCCCTACAACGGCCCTCTCAATAACGATTCCCTCCTTACAACAACGCATGTCACTGTTTCCGAAACAACAAGGCTCCAGAAACAACTTTTCCATCGTATTTTCTTTACGCCTCTATCAAACCCTATGTTGTGTCCACTCTTTAGAATCGTCACTTTGTGACGATTCTAAAGAGTGGTCACAACATAGGGTTTGATTGAGGCATAACGGTTTTTAGTTCTCGAAATACACCTTATCTGGGGATCTGCAAACAAGCTAATTGTGTTTGATTTTCCCTCCCTATAACAACTCCCTCTGAACAACACATACAATCTTCGTATCCCAAAGGGTGTCGTTGTAGAGAGGGAGCACTGTACTTAACCTATCCTCTGTTAGAAATGAGTTTTGCAAATAGAGAAGACCCAGATCAGATGGGTAGAAGCCATCTGATCTGTGTCTAATTTGTTTGCTTATGGAAATATATACAGTTTCTGCTATGACGAAACAATCATGTATTCATACACGATACACCATTACAAAGATTCAGTGAATATATACTCATGATGTCCTTATATGTTACATAAATATTCATGAGGGAAAGAGTTAAACATGAGCTGTCCACTTTCTTTAGTGCTGGATAGTGTAGTGGAAGTCTAAGTCAGAAAGGGCAGATAACTATAGCAAAATTAGCTTTAGGGTTACCTGCCCTTGTGGAATAGGTCCCCCTTGTAATAGTTAACATGCATACCAAATTTGAACCAAATGTCTTGACAGTTTCTGAGACATGGACCTGAACATAAAACTTAACCAACAATGAAAATTCTAAGTCGAAAAAGGGGCATAACTATGGCAAAATTAATTTTAGGGTTACCTACCCTTGTGAAATGGGTTCCCCTTGTTATAGTAAACATACATACCAAATATGATCCTAATATATTTGATGGTTTCTGAGAAAAGGACCTTAACAAAAAGGTTAACCAACGCCGACGCCGACGAGAGGGTCATGACAATAGCTCCACTTTTTGAAAAAGTGGAGCTAAAAAGAGCTGTTCGCAGACAGCGCGCTCCACTTTCTTTAGTGCTGGATAGTGTAGTGGAAGTCTAAGTCAGAAAGGGCAGATAACTACATGTATAGTAAAATTAATTTTAGGGTTACCTGCCCTTGTGGAATGGGTCCCCCTTGTAATAGTTAACATGCATACCAAATTTGAACCAAATATCTTGGACAGCTTCTGAGACATGGACCTTAACATAAAACTTAACCAACAATGAAAAAGGTCATAACTATGGCAAAATTAATTTTAGGGTTACCTACCCTTGTGAAATGGGTTGCCCTATGATTCTACAGTTTCTGCCAATGCAGTCATGGCCAAACATTCCTATGTTATGAGCTATTATAACAATTTAATTAATATTAATGGCATCATCATGTCTTATTTGAATACTCATGGAGTAAAGGATTAAATACACTTATCAAGAGATCTGTTTATACTGCATGACTGCAAGTCAAACTGCAAGTCAAACTGGTGAAATAAACACCAAACAGAGCATAACCTGATCATCAGACTTCATACAGTCTACAAATTTGAGTCTTCATAGATTGTCAATGTCCATAGTTTGTACACACTTGGTGCAATAGTATGAAGAGTTTTTCTATTTACCTACTCTTATCTATGACTGAGACATTCTTCTTACATGAAGCATGTACTTATCATGGTATGGTACATGTATATTAACCCATCCCCGCATATTGATGCCTTTGGACGCTTCTGTAAATGTCACTTTGTGAAACCATTGTGATAAATAGACCATTTGCTCCTATAGGAGTTATTTATCACAATGGTTTCAAACTACAAAATTCTAAAAAAAAAATCTTTTCTCTATTAAATGCTCCTTTTCGGTAGATTTATTCAAAGTGGTTGGATCTAAAAATAGCCTATACGAGAATGGGTTAAACACTTTACATGTTACATTGTACTCTAAATATTTTTATAGAGAGAATCAACTATGTTCTTCATCTGCCAAATGTTGAATAACACTGATTAACCCTTTCCCTGTTCTATGTTTATTCCAAATCTCAATACCTGAATTTAAAAATCTAAAATTGTTATAATGAAATATGGAAGGTGCAACTTTGTAGCCATTTTAAAAAGTAAAGAAACAGATCTATCAAATTCCACTAGCAAACAGAGCAGACCCTGATCAGGCGGCTCCAATAGGAGCCGTCTCATCTGGGTCTACTCTGTTTGCAAATGTGTGAAACACGTTTATATGACGGAAAGGGTTAACCCGTTACTCCATAAATACGACTTTCTATGCCTTTGCAAACAAATTAGGCCCAGATCAGATGGCTCCTATAGAGCCGTCAGATCAGGGTCTGCCCTGCTTGCTTATAATAAATTATGGCTATGATTCTACAGTTTCTGCCATGGCCTTTATGCCATGAATATTCATGTAAAGAATAATGACATCATGAATATTAATTAGATTAATTGATATAATACCTCATGGACACAGGAAGTTCTGGCCTTAGCAGAAATTGTAGAATCATATGTATATTATTTCATAGGCAATCAGAGCAGACCCCAATTAGAAAACTACTACAAAAGCTGTTGGGTTCTATTTGGTTTGCAAAGGCATATTTATGGAGTAAAGAGTTAATTCTTTAACCCTTTCCCTCATATAAACATGTTTTCACACATTTGCAAACATAGTAGACCCAGATCAGGGTCTACTCTGTTTACTAATAGAACTTCAAAGATCTGTTTCTTAACTTTCTAAACTGGCTACAATGCTCCACATTCCATATTTCATTATAACCTTTTTGTCAATGAATATTCAGTAGGTATTGAAATTTGGAATAAACATAGAACAGGGAAAGGGTTAATGCTCAATATGAATATACAACAGTATACATGTACTTCAGGAAATCAAGATGATACCTGTATATCACTCTATGGTAAATTACTGAAATAATTTCCAAACTAAATGAAACTTTTCAAAGTTAATTAAACTCAAAATAAATCAAAAACAAGTTACAGGAATTTTATTATCATAGAACAGAAATAATAGTGTATTATGTGCATAAAATAATAACAGGACTCCCAAATGACAGGTTGATTGCCGAACTTAAGACTTTAAATGCCAGTAGTAGTGAAAGTCAACTGACTGTACTACTACTAGGTATCAAAAAATGTGACCTAAACTGACAGCTGTTTAACCCTTTACCGCAAGAATATTAATGTAAGAAATGATGACATTATTAATATTACTTAGATGAACTTTCTAGCTCTGAAACTCAGATCTTAATTATTCCATAAACAAACAGAGCAGACCCTGATCAGACAGTATAATACAGCAAAATCTTGATTATTAGAATTTTCTGTATAAAAGAATTTAGACCCTTTTAGGCAGGTGGCTGCTTAATGCATGGTGAAAATCATGCAGAAAGCTCCTCCAGGAGCTTTCTGCATGACTTTCACCATGCATTAAGCTGTCACCTGTCTTAAAGATCGATAATAATACGTATTTTAGTGTTCGAATAATTGAAGTTTTACTGTATAGATCTAATTTTACAGTTTCTGCATGTCAGAGCTAGAGTATCCTGTGTCCATATGCCATTATAAAAAAAGAATCTGATTAATATTTATTGTCATTATTTCTTACATGAATATTAAACAGGGAAAGGGTTAAACACCATACTGATAACAGAGACAGCTACAGAAAGTTTTCATCCAATCACAAGTGGCACAGGTATATGAGTATTCAAAACCCTTTCCCTCATATAAACGTGTTTTCACGCGTTTGCAAACAGAGTAGACCCAGATCAGACGACTCCTAGAGGAGCCGTCTGATCAGGGTCTGCTCTGTTTGCTAATGGAATTTGATAGCTATGTTTCTTTACTTTCTAAAATGGCTACAATATTCCACCTTAGATATTTGATTTTAATAATTTTGTCCATGAATATTCAGTAGGTATTGAAATTTGGAAACGGCATAGAACAGAGAAAGGGTTAAAGCAGAATGCAGCTAAATGAATTCTGACACAAAAAGCGTTAAAAACATGAGATACAGTGTACATTCCTAGCAAACCCCTTTTTGTAAAAACAAGTACATTGAACAAGAGGGCCTGAAAGGCCCTGATATCGCTCACCAGACAATCAGAGAAGAAAATTATCAAAGTTTTAACTACATGTTTCTATAGAAAATTAGCCAGCCCTGGGGCGGGGTCAATTTTAAACCCAGGGGCATAATTTTTATAACTTTGGTAGAGGACCTGAACATGATGCTGTGTGCCACATATGAAAGCTGAATACCTTCAAGTTTCAGGAGAAAATTTTCAAAGTTTTCACTACATGTTTCTATAGGGAGAATAATGGTGTTGTTAACACCCTTTCCTCCATAAATAGGCCTTTCAACCCTTGGCAAACAGAGTATACCAAGATCAGATGGCTGATCAGAGTCTGCTCTGTTTGCTTTTGACATGATATAGTTCTGATTCTAGTATTTATCAGGTCACAGTTTTTGCTAATTCATCCACAACAGAAATTATGTTAATTAATATTCATGATGGCATTATCTCCGACATGAATATTCATTCATGGTCTAAAGGGTTAAGAAATGACTAACTCTACCCCACATAATTGTAAGCCACAGCACTCCAAGCTAATACACAGTGAGTGCACCTGTCTGCAGTATACTGCTTGACCTAATTATCAGTGACCAGTAAAGGATCTGATTGTTCTAATCTGCAGTCAGCTATACAAAAATGGTCACCCCTGGGACGGGGTCAATTTTGACCCCAAGGGCAAAATATATATAACATTTGCACAGAACCTGATCATGATGTTATGTGCCAAATATGAAAGCTGAGAACCCTCCAGTTTCAGAGGAGAAGATTTTCAAAGTTTTCACTACATGTTTCGATTGAAAACTGACCACCCCTGGGGCGGGGCCAATTTTGACCCCAGGGGCATAATTTATATAACTTTTGTAGAGGACCTGAACATGATGCTATGTGCCAAATATGAAAGCTGAGAACCCTGTAGATTCAGAGGAGAAGATTTTCAAAGTTGTCACTATATGTTTCTAATGAAATCTGGCTACCCCTGGGGTGGGGCCAATTTTGACCCCAGGGCCATAATTTTTATAACTTTTGTAGAGGACCTGAACATGATGCTATGTGCCAAATATGAAAGCTGAGAACCCTGTAGATTCAGAGGAGAAGATTTTCAAAGTTGTCACTATATGTTTCTATTCAAAACTGGCTACCCCTGGGGCGGGGCAAATTTTGACCCCAAGGGCATAATTTATATAACTTTTGTAGAGGACCTGAACATGATGCTATGTGCCAAATATGAAAGCTGAGAACCCTGTAGATTCAGAGGAGAAGATTTTCAAAGTTTTACTATATATTTCAATAGAAAACAAGGCACCCCTGGGGCGGGGCCAATTTTGACCCCAGGGGCAAAATTTATATAACTTTTGTAGAGGACCTAAAGATGATGCTATGTACCAAAGATGAAAGCTGAGAACCCTGTAGATTCAGAGGAGAAGATTTTTAAAGGTTCAAATTGTTGACGCCCGACGACGCACGACAGACGACGGACGAAGACGGACATCAAGTGATCACAAAAGCTCACCCTGAGCACAAAAGTGCTCTGGTGAGCTAAAAATGCCATAAACATCTTACATAAATAAACAATATTATATATTTACATATCCCAGTCGTAAGTATTGTTAACTAAATTTTTTTATACGGATATTCCAAACATTTAGGTATACCTTACTCAGTCACCATAAAACTATTCCATACTGACTAAATGTGAGAGGTGAATGCCTTTATTATGTATAGATAATACTCTATCCTGAAACAAATATTCTATCAAAACATATACCTGGTGTTTACAGGCTAGCTGTACAGGACTAAATTGCTACAGTGCACACATTCCATGGGTGTCAACTGAACTATCAGCTGTAACTAAGGCTGGTGTCAATAAATACAAATAAGGGAAACACTGTATTTATATGAATGTATTTTCTTTTTCTTAACCCTTTTCCCAAATGAATATGCATGCACCCCCCCCCCCCCTTATGAATATCAATTAACATATTTTCCTACTTTGTTACATAAACAAACAAATACATGTACATTGCTATGACAAAATGTTACTTGTATAGAATCAGATCCAAGATATTCTATAAGCAAACTGAGCAAACCCTTATCATACAGCTCCTACAGGAGAGGAGCCATCTAAGCTGAGTCTACGCTGTATGCAAATGTGTCAAAAGGTGCCTTTATCAAGTAATAGGTTAAAGAAACAGAAAAATGGAGATCTAGACTGGATCCAAATTTTAATTATCTTTAGAGGTTTCTGAGGAAGAGCAAAATACATACACAGTAGAAACTCTCTATAGCAACCACAATGAATCAACATGGTGTATTTAACCCTTACAGTGTGAGACAAGAGTCACTAATGTCCTTTGCAAACAGCATAGACCCAGATGAGAGGGTTCCTACAGGAGCCCTCTCATCAGGGTCTGCACTGTTTGTCATGCTACACATTTATTAAAAAAAAACTCACCTAAATATTCATCATAAGCTTGACCTGTTGAATTTTGGAAAAGTCCATTTGAAAATTCAGCATTGTAAGGGTTAAAGCAAGTGGCTGCTTAATGCATAACCAAATGATCTTCTTTTGTCCAAAAGGAAGCTACCATCTGCATAAAAGATCCAGAATTTGACCTCTTTTTCTGGTCGTTGTAAAGAGCTTTTACTTTGTTTACAATCAACTGGTTTTAAAACTGTTCATAAGGCTAAACAAATCAGGAATATCTTAAACCAAACCATGCAAGAGAAAAAATGACAACACTGACAAAAAGGTGCTTACCGTCCGCACCTGACAATATGGAGATCAGTGGATTAATGTTTGAGACCATGTGTTCAGATTCATTTCTATTTTACTTTGTATTATTTGTTTCATTCTCTTTAACCCTTTACCTAACGAATATTGATGTGAAATGTAATGACATCATAAATATCTATTATGGTATATGAAAACTGGATATTTTAGCCATGGCAGAAACTTGAAACAGAACAGACCTATATTATTCTATAAGCAAACAGAACAGGTCCTGATTAGATAGTTCCTAGAGGATCCATCTGATATGGGTCTTCACTGTTTGCAAAAAGGCCGTAAAAGGCATCTCTGTCAGGTAGAGGGTTAAGACTTCACACACTAGCCTTTTGTAGAATTTTGTTGTCTGTTTCAGTACTTAAAGCAATTTTTTCTCTCCAAATTTCTATAAAACAACAGCCAGATTGACAAACAGTTTGGACCCTAATTAGATCCTGAGTTACTATGTTTTAGTTTCTCTTCATATAACTTTGAATTCCTACTGGTTGCAAAGTTAATCATACAGTAGTCCACAGCATGTAAAGACTTAACCCTTTCCCTGTTCTGTGTTTATTTCAAATTCCAATACCTACTGAATATTCATGGACAAAAAAGTTATAATGAAATTTGGAAGGTGGAACATTGTAGCCATTTTAGAAACTAAAGAAATTGATCTATCAAATTCCATTAGCAAACAGAGCAGACCCTGTTTGCAAATGCGTGAAAACACGTTTATATGAGGGAAAAGGTTAATGCAATTATGTTTCCCTTTGAATAGTTCACTGCCATATATTGTCATTTGTAAAATTTGCTGTCAGCTTCAATTTGCATTGCTGATTTTTCTGGCTTTTAGCTTCAAAAGCATAACCATAATAGTAATACATGTATTACAAATTTTTAAACTACTGACACATTGATTTACACAAATTGATTTGCAAAGGTGATCTGCCCTTAACAGCCAACAAGTTGAAAATAGTTACGCATGAATCACTTTTCAATTAATCAAATCATTACTTCTTTGAATGTGGAAATGAGTTTACGGACATCTGCAAACGGTGTACAGCCAGATGAAAGGGCTAGTTGTCTAGTAGAGCAAATTCAGCCTTCAAAGGCTTGCAGTAGCACTGGACCTGTCGTGTTATACTCAATATTGATTTACCCATTCATATCAGACGGTGATACCCTTTATTTCAGCTCTTCTACATGGCCAGTGTAACAGCAAAAACTACATAGGGAATTCAGAGATGAAGTCGTGAAGAGATTTGCAAACAGTGTGGATCTAGATGAGACACTAAGAAACTTAATGTCAGAACAAAATCAGAACTATTTGACAATTATTTTGTGATGCTTATAAAGGTTAACCCTTTACTCCATAAATACTCCTTATAACACAAGCAGACCAGAACAGATGACTCCTGCAGGTGCCATATGATTAGGGTATGCTGTTTGCCTTAGGAATCATATACAGTAAAACCCCGCTAATGCGACCACCTAAAAGAGGTATCATTCTGGGTGCTAGATGCAGGTGGTAGCTTAATGCAGGACAAAAGTAATGCAGAAAGCTCCTAGAGGAGCATTACTTTTGTCCTGCATTAAGCAACCACCTGTTGATAAAGACAGCTATGGTTATTCATTAAGTGGTCGCATTAGCGGTTTCTGCCATGGCCAACATTTACCATGTCTATTCGCCATCATAAACGGTAATTAAATAATTATTCATCAGCCGTTATTTCTTAAATGAATATTCATGGAGTAAAGGGTTTTAACCCTGTATGTAAGAAATAATGCCATCATAAATATTGGATTAATTGTATAATGACAAATGATCACAGGAATTCTTGGTAATGACAAACACTTGATTCAGATCTATATCACTTCAGAAGCAAACAGAGCAAACCCTGATCAGACAATTTCTACCATAGTTGTCTGATCTGAACCTACCCTGTTTGCAAAGGTATATCTATGAAGTAAAAGTTTAATGATCCAGGATATAGTTTACTTTGACGCATAATAAACATTGCAGATCCTGATCAGTCACCATACTGGAGTTTCTTTGAGATCTGGTTGCTGATTTAGGACTGAACTGTCTTCAAACCTCTACTGGCATGTTTTTCCTGTGATGCCGGCCATATGAACTTCTAACAATACATGTTAAACCTTTAAACCTTATCCTGCTGTATAAACGATGTCTGTTGAAACTCTTATACTTTGCAAGTGTTTTTTGCAAGTCATTCAATTTATTAACATCTTTGAGAAACCACTGAACGAGTGTCAAACAGCTTGGATCCTGACAAGCCAAGTTACATGGCATCTCATATTAACCCTTCTCTTGCTGAATTTTAAAATACATTTCTCCTTTACCCATGTCCTGTTGTATAATTACACGTATCTTTACTGTCTACAAGTATTTCGCTGTGCAATCACTGCTGTGGAGTGCACTGGTTGCACAATCAACTTGTAAATAGTGCAGACCCTGATGAGACAGCTCCTGCAGGAGTTGTCTCATCTGGGTCTTCACTATTTACGGGGAGGTATATTGACGTGAATAGCAAGCGAAGGGTTAATCCAAGTTGTTTGCAAATGAAAATCAGACCACACTTAGCCAGATAAGGATTAAAAGAATTTTAAAGAAATTTGCAAAATACACTAGTACTTAGGCAGGAAGAGAAAGAAAATTTCAAACTTTTGCAATATCCCTTTCTATGCTGGAGCTGAATAATCCTATACGCTTTGAAAATATGTGAAGGTACATTAGACCTTTCCTCCATGAACACTCATGTAAGATATAATGACATCATGAATATTAATTACATTAATGCTTGTAATAACACATGGATATGGGAAATTTTGGCCATAGACTCATATCTATATTATACCATACACAAACAGAGCTGACCCTGATCAGACAGCTCCTACAGGAACCATCTGATCTGGTTCTACTCTGCAAAGGCCATAGAAAGGCGTATTTATGAAGTAAAGGGTTAACGTTAATTCCTTGAGGAATAATTAATAGAAAAACAATGGATTTTCTCAAGTGCAGCCTTTGCCTGTAGTGACAACTGTATGAAATATAACTTGAATTTTTATCCCAACTTCTTGTTCAAATAATTTAGATTTTTAGATTTCTTAGTTTAAAGACGAAAAGACCAGCAGTAAAAGGGTTATTGAAGAAGACACTCTAGCTTATAAAATAAAGCCCGATAAACCTATGGTACACATCCATACCTGTTCTCTCTCATCTTTTTTCTTATTCAGTTCATCAAGTGTCAAATCATATTCTGACTGTATTGCATCACGCCTTCTTAACACAGCCTGAAAAAAGAAAGGATGTTTTAGTACTAAATAAATCTATAATACTATATAAAGTACTTACATATTATGTTTCAGCAGTTATTTTTACTATTCAGTTATTTTACAGGGAGAAAAAGCACTACACACAATTCTTTTTGCCAGGTTTTATTTCATCAACAACTGTTTGTAAATCCAGAAGATTTTTCATTATTGCATCATTTGTTCTATTTCTGTGAAAAATATGACAAGGTGACTCTATGAATATTAATCAGTTGAGTTTATAATGGCACGATCAACAAAGCACTTTTTTAAATGCATGAAAAGTAGAATCAGATCTACGGTATATTATTTCATATGCAAAGACAACATCTTCAGGAGCCATCTGATCTGGGACTATTCCGTTTGCTAAGGCGTTAAAAGGCACCTTCATCAGGTTTAATAACTAATATACAGATATATTATTAACATTTCGTGACACATAATTTTTACTGATGATATGTCTCCAAATTCAACAACAGTTTCAGTGGGCATAATATACCCCCGGCAAGGCCATGTTCAATATAAATTGAGGTTAACATATTTGCTAAATGCTAAACACAAATTCTAAGTCCAATTAAGCAACCTTAACCTTTGATATACGTACCGGGACACACCCATGCTACTGTAGCATGTTCAGATAAACATTGTGGTGAAATTTGAGAAGGATCCACCAAGCAGAATTTGAGTTAGAGATGTTACAGACAGACAGACAGACAGCAACATTCTATAATACGTCCCGATTTTTCAAACGGGCATATAGCAATGGTAAAGGTGTAAAAGGAGCAAACAAGTGACAAATGTGCGGCCAATACACAACAGTGTTATATTTTGCTAGTAGTTTACCTTAATTGCCTCAGCATATAGGATATATTCCTTCATTGGCTGTGTAAAATTATCATCGGTGGAATCAATCTGAAACAAGCAGATTTGATACATTCAACTCATGTACATCCAGATTTAACCCTTTCCATTACATAAGTGTCTTTGCACGCATTTTTAAACACAGTAGACAAAGATCAGACGACTCCTATAGGAGCCCTCTGATCAGGGTCTGCTCTGTTTGCTAATTTCTTTAGTATCTAAAATAGCTACAATGTTCCATCTTCCATATTTCAATATAACTATTTAGTCAATGAATATTCAGTAGGTATTGAAATTTGGAATAAATATAGAACAGGGAAAGGGAAAATATAATTTTTAATAGTATGAGCAGATTTATTGCTTTCAATACATTTACATCCATAAAACAACAATCCTATGGTTAAGTTGCAGTTCAAATTTAAAACAAACAGTAATTTGTAAAACAATATGTAGTAAGTACATATTTCAAACTTAATACAGTAAAATGGCGATAATCCGAGGACTGTCGGGAACTGAGAAAATGCTCGGATTACTGCTACCCTCGGATTATCCATGAATTCATACTTTGTGGATTCAACGTGTCAAATATATCATACAGTGTAAACAATCTTTATAGAGTATTTCAGACAAATAACACCGAGTTTTCCGATTAATAATTAACTCGCCCTGATTTTTCTTATCACGTAACAGTATGGGAGCGAAGCGATGTTGTTGTTTTTAACATCCAAAACTAAAATGAAATGTCGATGAATGGAAACTTAGGCACACTAAAATCCATAAGTATGAGGTTAGAAGCTACGACTGTTCTATGTCTAATAGTTTGAAACCAAATTTGGGTTTATTGTGAAGGGTCCGTTGAACGGAGCAAACTACAGTGAAACTTCGGTCTCGGCTGTGAATGGTGTTTACCGTTATCACTTATATAAGTAAAGAATCGATGCATTATACACAATTATGCGCTCACAATTACTGCCAGCATACGTGTATACTGTTGGGCCCGGTGTTATTCACACATAGTAGCAAACTAACACAGTGGCACCTCTAATTGCTGGGGGCACACGGAGTCGCGAGACATCAACAATGGAGGTGTGATAAATTGACTTCGAAGTGTCCGCAATGCATGCTCGGATTAGGCAGGTAATTTAATGAAGCAATTTATTGAAGGGACCGAGAAGCGTGCTCGAAAAATCGGATTATCGAGACTCGAATTACACGGTACATAGTTGTATTGAAATAATATATTTCATGTCCGGACCATACAAATTCCTCGGATTAGACCATATACTCGGAAAATCGCTCCTCGGATTATCGCCGTTTAACTGTATAAGCATTAACCCTTTCCCTGTTCTATATTTATTCCAAATTTCAATACCTATTAAAAATCATGGACAAAATAGTTATAATGGAATATGGCAGGTGAAACGTTATAGAAAGTAAAGAAACAGATCTATCAAATTCCATTAGAAAACAGAGTAGACCCTGATCAGATTGCTCCAATAGGAGCCATCTGATCTGGGTCTACTCTGTTTGCAAATGCTTGAAAACATGTTTACATGAAGGCAAGGGTTAACAAAGAAATGGGTTTCATACAACCTCACTCATATCAGCATTTTAAAATAAGTATTTATGTCCAATCTATATAATACTCTAATTGCCATAAGTATTCAAACAGAAAAACTTTTAACAGGTAAATAGTGAAAACCAAGATCAAACTGGTCTTTAACCCATTCCCTCATATTGACGACTTTTGACGACTCTGTAAAAGTCACTTTGTGAAACCATTGTGATAAATAGAGCATTTGCTCCTATAGGAGCAAATGCTCTATTTGTCACAATAGTTTCAAACTACAATATTCTAAAACACATCCTTTTCTCTAATTAATGCTCCTTTTTAGTAGATTTAATCAAAGTGGTTTTATCTAGATATAGCCTATGAGGTAATGGGTTAAGGAGAAGTTTGATCAGTCTAATATAAAGTAAATGATGTCAAATTGATGCATTCAACTTTACAAACCTATGGACAAGAAAGACTGGGTGATGGAATACTGTAGAAAAAAACCTTTCAAATTACTAGAAAACGTGAGAATTTACCAGTTCTCTTAATGAATGACAGCATGTATCCACTGCCTTGGACATGGACAACAGAGCATTTACTAGTTGGTCCTCAGAATTCGCCCACAGCGTGTAAATTGGTCCCCACTCTGTCAGGTCAGTCAGATAGTCTGTAAAAGAAAACTTACCTTACACAAGTTCTAACTTAGTAGTTACAGTAAGAACTTGATTTTTCGAGCACTAAAACAAGTTTGATTTTCGGTCTTTAAAGCAGGTGGTAGCTTAATGCTGGGTGAAAGTCATGCAGATAGCTCCTATAGGAGCTTTCTGCATGACTTTCACCCTGCATTAAGCAGCCACCTGCCTTAGGCATGAATTCTTCATTACTAAAATTTCGAAGTATCAAGTTTTTGCTGTACTATGAAAAGAATTATGTGTTTCCCTCAAGCCTTTATCTCTAAGTATCGGAAACCAGTTAGAAATATATATTTTTGCCTTTTATTTCTGCATCTTTGGGACATGGCACATACCTTTAGAATGTTTTGTTTTTAAGGGCTATTCCAGGAAAATCTCCCTGGGGGGGGGGGGGGGGGGGGGTAGGAACGAAAGTCTAAATTAGGGGTACCACCAATAGAATTTTAATTATTTTTACCCCACCACCAAGAGAATAAAAATTCATAATATACTCCCCACCTAGAAAATTAAAATTCTCCCCCCCCCCCTTCCAATAAATAAATAAATATATTTTTACATGTTTGCAATTACTTTTTGTCAAGCCGACTTGCAAACCCAAATGACAGCCCAGTGTATTGCCACATTTGTGCATTAGTCTCGACAGTCTTTCATTTCGTCCTGTTGACATCATACATGCTTCCGTGGTTCTGTTTTTGCAAGTAATTTTCTCTTCGCCGACCTCGGATTCACTACATGTACCTGTGCTACTGCTAGGAGTCTGTGTTTTATTAATAAAAAATCCTGTCCATGTCTTTTGGTTGTTATTTAGGTTTATTTTCGGTTTATTTATTTGTTTTGTTCATCCGGGCTTTTACATCGAGAAGCAAGAGCAGTGATTGGTTGAGACTACCGGTGTCTTAGTACTTTTTTCACGGTCTAGTCTGAATCAATCAGCCGCTCATTATGGAAGTGTGATCAGATAAGCGTCTAGATGATCAGAACTAAAAATTGCAACGGAATTTCGCGGGAGTTCGTGTCAGAAAAAGGTTTTCTGTTAATTTTCATTATTGTCGAAGAAAACCGCTTGCATGAAGCGTTTAACTTGACAAACAACCCCATCAATTTAATTTCTGATGTTGAAATACCCCCAACCAATAGAATTTTAATCAAATTTCCACCCCCACCAACAGAATTAAAATTTCTTTTGCACCCCCCACCAAGGTAATTTTAATAGGCTGTCGTTCCGACCCCCCCAGGGAGATTTTCCTGGAATAGCCCTAACTAGAAAAGAATGCCCCTTCTTTCCATCTTTGTCTATCAGTCCTGTAAATTTTCAAGGCTATAGCTCAAATACCTTTGCAATTATGCATGACACAAGTTGAAAGTAGCAGATTTTCACCAAGTTGAAGACCATAACTCTGTCAATACTACATGAATTTGCATAAAAAAACCCAAATATATGTATAAAGTTTCATGACTTTAGGTCAAACACTTTCATAGTCACTGACATCACAAAAAAAGTGTTACAATATTAAATCTAAATATCCATTCGCTTTTGAAGTGGGGACATGAATTGGGTACAGTTATTTTGTTCATTTGCCTGCTATTCTGTGTATAAAACAGCCAGTTGAAAGAGATATATTTCATGGTTTCAAGTATCTAAAATTCATATATCCTTTAAAACTAACATGGGGATTTTTATCTGGTCTTCAATAAGGGCACAACATTGCTTTAATTGAATTAATTCTGCGTTCCGTTTTAAATCTGCATATATTCAAGGTAAACACTGAAAGAGATAAGATATATACTTACAAAGCTCTATTTTGTTGAAATCATTGATACAATGTGACTGATATATATATATATACAGTAAAACCCCGCTAATGCGACCACCAAAACGGGGCATAATTCTGGGTGGCAGAGGCAGGTGGTAGCTTAATGTAGGACGAAAGTTATGCAGAAAGCTCCTATAGGAGCTTTCTGCATAACTTTCGTCCTGCATTAAGCAACCACCTGCTTTAGACGATATCAGTGGCCGTTTATTAAGTGGTCGCATTAGCGGGGTTTCACTGTATATATATTATCCAGATATTGCTTGGTGTCGTTGCTTTTGAAAACTAATCATAAGACAGAGCTCCAGATAAGATACATTAATTAAAATATTTTCAAGTATAACTTCTTTATTTCTCCACTAAACCCTATGATGTGACCACTCTTTAGAATCGTCTCAAAAAGTGGTCACAACATTGGGTTTGGAGGAGAAACGTCAATTTTAGTATTTGAGTACATAACATTTCTGTAGCTCTGCGTAAAGTGATATTAGAAACTTGAAACTTAATCACTTGGTTAAACACCTATTTTTGCAAATAATGCATACAATGGCATTGTACATTGACAAAAATAAAATCAGAAAGAAATAAAAATCTAGAGAAGATATATATAATACACGACTGTACATGTACATTTAAGAATGCATAAAAACTAATATCCATAAAACGATTGTTCAAAAATTGTTATAATATACTAAATTCCAGACTTTATATAAAGTACTTTATACAACTAAAACATGCGGACAGTTTCTAAGACATATTAAAAATAGGGTCAAAGTGTCTGAAATAATGCGTTTTTAACTTTCTTTTAAAGGATTCAACATTTTCCGCTCTTAGTTACCAGGGGCACAGATATTACTACAGTCTTCATTTCTCCACTAAAACCTATGTTGTAACCACTCTTTAGAATCGTCCTGAAGAGATAAATCCTAAAGAGTGGTTACAACAAAGGATTAGGTGGAGAAATAAAGAAGTTCTTCTTCAAAAATATATAATTTATTTATCCTATGGGTTTTTTTCAATAAAAAGTCTGAATGTCTGCAAAGAGTTAACAATATTTAAACAACCAATCCTTGTATATGCACAAACATACCACTTTCCTCTTTTGTAATTCTGCCAGTAATTCTATCAATACTAGCAAGCTTTTCTCCAAATGTCTGTATGTACTCATGCATGATGGTGAACTCCGGAATTCTGTTCTTCATCATATAGGACGTGCCCATGTTATGAATAGAGTCACTCACTCGTCCAAGAATGCCAGTGGACTGTTTCTTGTGGGCTTGGAATTCCTGACAATCAATTAAGGTATACAGAGATGATTCATGAGTACCAACATAGTGAAATTGGGCAGAGAAACATAGAATATAATTTACCTTAACCCTTTCCCTGTTCTATGTTTATTTCAAATTTCAGTACCTAGTGAATAATCATGGACAAAATAGTTATAATGAAATATGGAAGGTGGGATATTGTAGCCATTTAAGAAAGTAAAGAAACAGATACATCAAAATCTGTTAGCAAACAGAGCAGACCCTGATCAGACGGCTCCTAAATGCGTGAAAACGTTTATGAGGGAAAAGGTTAAATTTCGTAACCCTTTGAGTGAGGGACACACATGCACAGGCATTTGTAAACATTCCAGATCCAGATCAGAGGGTTCCGAGACCAACCCTATGATTAGGGTCTGTACTGTTTGTCATTTGAAATCCTCTAGCAAATTCGTTCCTTTACTCAATAAAAACATCTTTCGAAACAAATGCACTGCCTTATCATTATCCAGCAGTTGAATTTGACAATGACTTGAGCATTGAAAACCTCCAAGGTACCTATTTGTATACCATGAGCCAGTTTATCTTCTGCATTCTCATCAGATGTATTGTGTAACAGCAGGGTTTTCCCTGACCCCCTTTTTCGATTAAAATGTCCCTTACATTTTCCAAATGACCCTCAAAATTAAGGGGGTCTGTTCTTAACTTTATAGAGAGGGGATCAAGAGGACCCTCAAATTGGTCTTTTTGAAGGGGTCAAGGGAAAACCCTGTGTAACAAGCAGTTCACAGGCACATGGGCAACACTTTGTTCTGAACATATCTGACCGAATTTTCAGGTTGATTTGAATGAGAAATATAATTCATTTAAATTCTGAATTAAAATGATACTCACATGGGCTTTAGTGGTGAGGAAGACTTGAAAGTTTTTATCAAAAGACAACACTGGGTGGTCTGCTAAGCGTGTAAGAAACTTCTGGAGCGCTACTTGTCTCACACGTAAGAACTCTGGACTAAATCTATCTAATCTTCTCAAACTGTGCTTCTCTGGTAATGGCTGAAGGATAAAAAATAAAAAAAAACTCACATGATACAAGGACAGAATTCAACAAAGCACCACTTCTTGCGATTTCAATGATAAGTAGCCATACAACACAAAAGACCCACAAAATTTAACCTTTAACCCATTCCCTCATATTGACGACTTTTGACGACTCTGTAAAAGTCACTTTGAGAAACCATTGTGATAAATAGAGCATTTGCTCCTATAGGAGCAAATGCTCTATTTATCACAATGGTTTCAAACTACAAAATTCTAAAATTTTCCTTTTCTCTAATTAATGCTCCTTTTCGGTAGATTAATTCAAAGAGGTTGTATCTAAAAATAGCCTATGAGGTAATGGGTTAACCTGACAGAAACTCCCTTTGATGCCTTTGCAAACAAAGTAGACCAAGTCCAGACTGCTCCAATGAGTCGTCTGATTAGGGACTACTCTATTTGTTTACATGGGGTACTATAAATCTGATTCTACAAATTTTACCATGGTCAATACCAGTGTACATAAGCCTTTTAAAATTTTGGTATTGGTAGAAACTGTAGAGTCAGATCTATTATAATTTCATAAATAAACAGAGCAGACCCTGATCAGAAGGCTCCTCCAGGAGCCGTCTGATCTGGGTCTACTCTGTTTGCAAATGCATGAAAAGGTATTAATATGAAGAGAAAAGATCAACACTCAGTGCCTCCCTTTTCTTTATAGTCAAAGCAAAGACATAAAATGACATTCTTCCATTTATTATGAGTGTAACTGAATTCTACATCAAACAGAATATAAAACATAGCCATTAACCCATTCCCTCATATTGACGACTTTTGATGACTCTGGAAAAGTCACTTTGTGAAACCATTGTGATAAATAGAGCATTTGCTCCTATAGGAGCAAAAGCTCTATTTATCACAATGGTTTCAGACTTCAAAATTCTAAAAATTTCTTTTCTCTAGTTAATGCTCCTTTTCGGTAGATTGATTGAAAGAGGTTATGTCTAAAAATATCCTATGAGGGAAAGGGTTAAGTAGTTTTTTCATCAAGTAGTGAATGTAGATGTACATACAAAGTAAGCATGCAAATGAAATGCATATGAATTTGTAAGACTGCCATCTGTTTATCTGAGGATATCATGACATGTTTAACCCTTTCCCTGTTCTACATTTATTCCAAATTTCAATACTTCCTGAATATTCATGGAAAAAATAGTTACAACAAAATATAGAAGGTAGGAAATTATAGCCGTCTGTTCTGGGTCTACTCTGTATGGGAACACGTGAAAACACCTTTATATGAAGGAAAGGGTTAATGTCCTCTTGTCTGTGACCCTGCTAATATGCATAAACTATTTACCGAAGAAACCATTAATTTCAATTTTCTGTACTTACCGGAACCAAGTGTGTAGGGTAAGTGACTTCAAGCTTCTGTCTAAGCCACAGAAAGTCATTATAACGCCTTCGTACCTGGAACTCACTGGAGTCAAACTCACTTCTGGTTGTCTGGAAAAAATTATCAAGATTTCAGCTGATTAATCACTTCTCAACTGTATAAACCCTTTACCTGATGAATATTCATGTAATAAATAATAATACCATGAATATTTACTACCTGAGTTTTTAACCCTTTCCTCCATAGGCTATTTTTAGACCCAACCTCTTTTTATGAATCTACCCAAAAGGAGCATTTACTAGAGAAAAGTAAACTTTTAGAATTTTGTATTTTGAAACCATTGTGATCAATAGAGCATTTGCTCCTATAGGAGCAAATGCTCTATTGATCACAATGGTTTCATTAAGTGACTTTTACAGAGGCGTAGAAAGGCGTATTTATGGAGGAAATGGTTAAGAATGGCATACGTACATAAACTACATATGATATTTTAGTATATGTAGAGACTGTACAATGATAACTATACAATTTCATAAGCAAACAGAGTAGACCCTGGTCAGAGGCTCCCACAAGAGCCATCTGATCTGGGCATTGGGTGTATCATGTTTTCAAAGATGTGAAAAGGCATTTCAAGGAGGTAAACGGTAAATTAATTAATACATGTACTACAGCATTAAGTACATGAACCTTTTTTATGAATGATCAACAATGTATGTATCATCAAAGGTTTGTCTAATCATCAAAAGCTCTAGTTACAAAATCCTGAGCTGGACCTGTATTGTTGAAAGGTATAAACCTTAGTGTTTGCACAATAATTCCAACCTGTCTTCATTCATCAAATAAAATAAAACAATATTGGAACTACAGTAAAACCTCTCTATAACAGCCACTAAATTGAGTTAATTAGTTAGTATTTAGGGCAGGTGGCTGCTTAAAGCAAGGCGAAAGTAAAACAGAACACTCCTGTTTTACTTTCACCTTGCTTTAAGCAGCCACCTGCATTTTTACACAAAATACTTGATGTAATTTAGTGGCCATTATAGAGAGGTTTTACTGTACCTGCACTTACTTAATATGACACTATAGCAACAATGTAAGTTACTATAGAAAGCTGCATGACATTATTGAAAATACTAAATACAAATGTAAAGGCATCAAGTTGGACTATTAGAACTTAATCATGTAATTTGAACGAATTTTGAATTAAAAGGACTGAATTACATTTTCTAGCATTCATGCAAGTATGAAAGCTAGATGAATCATGCACAACTTAACATGAAGACAAGTCCTCTGGACTACATTGATCTTGTGCATGATTTGTCCAGTGTTTGTGCATGCATGAATGCCAGAAAATTACATGCAATCCTCAGATAAACCTATGTGACAACCTGCAAACAATAACTTAAAAAACATAATAAACAAGGAGCCAGTAGAACCAACTTGGATACTACTCTTACTGCTCCTTATCAAAAGACAGCAAAACTGCAATAATTAAAAATTGCCATTGGGGAATAAATTTCTAAACAAAAGTAAATCTAAAAGTAATTTGCTACAAAAAGAATATCATTGTGATTGCACCATATACAGCATTGTGAAATATCAATCATTGTCTTATGATGGTTAACATTTGTGCCATGTTTCATGAAATTCATCCAAGAGCAACAAGAGATATAGAGCAGAAATGCAAAAATGAAATTTTACCAACATGTGTAACCTTGACCTTGGTGCTAGGGAATATATATAATCAGGTGTGTATCTAACCTTGATACTGAAGGTTCCAATTAAGTTTTGTTGAAATTCCTATTATTAGTTTGTCAGAATTTTTATATCAGACAATATAGTACCATATAATATATTTACAGATTTAATCAAAGGGCAGTAACTGTGATTGAAACCATTGAATTCAAAATGAGCATCTACTTATGAAGGTCAACATTTGTACCAAGTTCCATGAAAATCCACCTAGGGCTACAGGAAATATGGAACATACATGAAACAAGAGCACTGCATGCGGGTGACAATGCTCGTCTGTCTGATTGTAACTCTTGTCAAGGATTTGCATGAATAGTAAAGAATAGTTAAAGTTTCCTGACAACAACGCCGACATCAGTTACAACAATAGATTGTATTTTTCTTCGAAAAACAGACAAGATAAAGAAGGAACTCTATTTTTGAAATTTAATTTCAAAGTCTGACCTTGGATCTAGAGAAACATGCATGTGCTGGTGCCCATCTACCCTTTATATTGAATATTACTAACTTGCTATGAACTTCATTGAATTCCTATACTCTAATTGGTTGCAGATGACTCATTTGGAAAAGAAAGTACTATAGCTTATATATTCAAGTATAGGTTGAATCAAAGGGCCATAACTCTAATGGAAATCACTCAATCAAAGCACAGATGGTTAGGTGCACATCTTATGATTGTCAACATTAAGGCCAAATTTCATGAAAAACCATGTAGGGGTATAGGATATAAAATGAAACAGTCACAAAAAAGGATGTTGTCTTTTTAAATGTAATCTCTAAGTTTGAACTTGACCTTGGCAATAGGGAAACATGCATGTGCATATCAATCCTGATAATGAATGCTCCCAGGATATTTCATCAAATTCCTATTATAAGTTGCTGAGAAGTCCCATGGACAAGAGAGTCAGTACAATGTACATATCATATAGTTCATTATAGGACTAATCAAGGGAAATAACTCAAAGTAAAATCTGCAGGACATATGGATTGACATACAGATAAGTGCAAGGCTATATGCCACCAACATTAAGGGGGAACAAAACAAGAGGAAAACACCTGTAATACCTGCTGAGAAGTCTTTGAAAATAATTCCAACAAGAACTATCTTTTAAACAAGATGGCCCTTAATCGCTCACCTGATTACCATAGATTTAAGATTTTTGCTGGGTAGCCCATGGTTAGGGTCAATATTGACCTTAGGGGCAATATATGAACAATGTTGATAGTGGATCATGAGCAGTGAATCATGAGCAGTGGTTCTGCAGAACAAGAGTTTCAAAAATTTAGTCTATTGATTTGATCAAGACAATGATTCTGACCAAAGAAGATTGGGCTAAAATGTGCCCTCTAAAGTATTTTTTCAAAGATTTAACCTAGTGACCTACTTTTTATTCCCACCCAACCCATGATCACACTCAACCTTGATATCACCTAGACAAACACTCTGAGAAAGTTTGAGATAGACTGGGCTAAAAATGTGGCCACTGGAGTGTAAACTAGATTTCTCTTAGATATGACCCAGTGACCTACTTTTTGACCTCACATAACCCATTTCAAACTTGTCCAAGATTTTATAAGGACAATCATTCTGACCAATTTTCATGAAGATTTGGCTATAAATGTAACCTCTAGAGTGTTCACAAGGTTTTCCTACTATTTGACCTAGTGACCTAGTTTTTAACCCCACATAACCCACTTTCACACTCGTCCAAGATTTTATCAAGACAATCATTATGACTAAGTTTCATGAAGATTGGACAAAAAATGTGACCACTACAGTGTTCACAAGATTTGTCTACTGTTTGACCTAGTGACCTAGTTTTTAACTCCACTTGACCAACTTTCAAACTCGTCCAAGATTGTATCAAGACATTCATTCTGACCAAGTTTCATGAAGATTGGACTAAAATTATGACCACTAGAGTGTTCACAAGGTTTTTCTACTGTTTGACCCAGTGACCTAGTTTTTTACCCCACATTACCTATTTTTCAAACTCCTCTGAGATTTTATCAAGACAATCATTCTGACCAAGTTTCATGAAAATTGGGCTAAAAATGTGACCTGTAGAGGGTTCACAAGGTTTTCCTACTATTTGACCTAGTGACCTAGTTTTTAACCCAACTTGACCCACTTTCAAACTTGTCCGAGATTTTATCAAGACATTCATTCTGACCAAGTTTCATGAAGATTGGACTTCAATTGTGACCACTAGAGTGTTCACAAGCAAATTGTTGACGACGGACGACGGACGACAGACGACGGACGACGCACGACGGACGACGGACATTCAAGTATCCCAAAAGCTCACCCTGAGCTTTGCTCAGGTGAGCTAAAAAGATATTCAGCGGCATTCAAATATTGACACAATGTACAAAACAATCTCTGCAATATTTATTTCAATGTTTGAGGGCCTCATGGAAGATTGGTCATAACCAGATGAGTATTCTCGTTAAATAAAGTCTTTATTATTATTATTATAATGTTTGGAGATTCTACTAGTACAGAGAAGTAGATCTATGAAGGGTTGCTTGTTATTATACTAGCAGAGAAGCATGCAATGAAAATGACGATGAGTAGAAGAAGCAGTTATTGAAAAATTTCAAGTTGCTTTTATAGGAAATCACTTTTAAAATGTACGATGTCAAAGTAATGTTTTAAAAATATCTCACGTTAGTTCTTTAGTTTACCTATTATAAAATGTACATGAAAGCGCTTATAATTGTATTGATATGATGATAAGAAATTGAATACACTTTAAAGCATAAAGTTTTTGTTTGTGCAGAGTCTGTAATTCCTTAAAGAACGGTATTTATTTAGCCTAGATCAACGCTTTAATCGACTTCTGTGCATCATCATTAATGACATCATTAACTGAATCTACATGTATTTTTAAAACAATATAAAGTTAGCAACTTCAACCTACGTCTATGAGCCCAAGCCCCATGTGATAGAGCCGTAGCAATAGCCTTCAGTAAGTAGCTTTATATCAAAGAGAGCCAACAACCAGAGCCTCGGTGCTGTGGTCGGGGATAGTAATTAATGCTATTAATACCACTACTCTAATATACTAAACAACCCTTCTTCTTTCTTTCCTATAGCACTGCCTGTGAATTATGGTGGTTTCGGCAAACTACCTGTTCGTCAAAGTGGACTTTATTATCAAATGTTGTATTAATTGTTAGCAAAATGATAGTAAAAGTTTGAAAGTTTAATAGTGGTTTCGACAAACTGGTAATATTGCTCAGCAACCATTACCATGAGGTGATAAATATCAGTACTTTGATTTTATGGGAATTTCCAGGTCTTAAAATCTATTTTAAGGACAGAACTTTCGACAGTCGACAGTCTTCAGTCCCATGCTAAATATCTGCGTAAATAAGGATTTTCTGTACTATATGGCATTTTGACTGAACTCTAAGAAGTTTATAGAACATGTCTGTGTAACATGATGCCTTACATGTGTTGTGATTATGTTAATTATTGCATTGAATTCAATTTGCGAGGCCGTTAGCAGACTGTATATCAGAATTTTACATAGTTTGGCAATGTGTAGAGGCATATAAAAAGGTTGTATGCCAGTCAAGGTATTCACTAATGAAAATACAGTTTACTACTAAATACTCGTAGGTCATATGCAAATTACAATGCAACATAGTTTCTCATTGGTGGAAAACTAGAACAAAAGTGAAAATAGACAGCTAGCCGCTGAAAAAAACTGGCCTTGTATAACCAGTATATACAGAGTAGAGTGTATACCCTAAGTACATACTAGTGCTGAAACGATTACCCATTAACCGGTTACAAAATCCGTAACCCGTTAATCAGATTGGTTTCTTCCCATAGTTCGTCAGTAGAGTGCTAAAGGTTACAACGGTCATAAAAAGACTTTTAAATGTGTTATCATGTTCAATAAAACGGTTGAAGTATATGTTTTTGTTTCAATACTATTTTATTTGTTGGTTGTTCTTTTTAGCACATAATACCAATGGATTTTCGCTGATCTGAAATATTTGGAAAGAATTCACTGACACGTGTGATGTCGCGTGTGATTTATTGGGGTTTTAAATTTCATTTGACTGGTCAAAGAGTACATACCCTTTTCTGCATTAGCATATAACCTCCAACACCGCACTGAGTCAGGGGTTTAGATTTCTAATGATGTTTGTTTTTCATAATTAAAGTGCAAACTTGGGTGGCTTTGACGGTGAAAAAATTCAGTACACGAATCTCAATTATACACACAATTAATTTGTAACGAAAGTAATGCCGTTAAGATTTTTACTGGTTCCCATGCTATTAGGGCATCATGCGCATGATACGAGCCGGTAATCAGCTGTGTGTATTACATTCATGGCGGCATATATACGAGTTGATAGTTGTCAGTTTTTCATACGTAAGATTGTTTATGTAGGGACCGGTGTTTGTTTTTATCCTTTAGTCTGCTGCGGGCAAATAAGTTTACTTAAGTTTATTTTATGTTTCATTGCGATATTCAATCATATTATAAATAAAGTATTTACAAAAAAAAAATTCGGCGACACAGTCCACCCGCGTTATATCGGATACCGCTGTAAAACGGTCCGAGTTATAACGGGTCTCCAGTGTATTAATTAATTTTAAAACAAAACAGCTTTTTTTTTTAAAGTTAATTAAAGATTATACAATATACATTGAAATTACTTATTATTCTTATTAGTGCATACTTAAAAAGATACTTAAACTAGTTATATTTATCGTCCTAAAGGGAGGTAATAACTGATCCCCTGTAAGAGCTTTCTGCAATTTGTGCCTTTCAAACAAAAACCTGCTTTTTAAGACTTCTATGTTCAATTAATGAATTGTCGCTTAAGACAGGTTCTACTATATATACTGGGTTTTGCACATTTCAATCCAACAATTTACTTAAAAAAGGGCCTTTTTTCTATTTGTTTCCAGAGTAAAATAATAATCATTATTCAGCTTGATTAAAATTAATACCAAAAAAAGTTTTTATAAATTCTAGTAAATGCAATAATTGCTTTGCAGATTACAACGACTGAAAAAAGTGAAATAGACTTACTTATTAAAGTGTGTGTGTGTGTGTGTGTCACTCTGTGTGTGTGTGGGGGGGGGGGGGGGGGGGGGGAGGGGGGTTTAATCACGGAGTGACACAGAACTGGTAAAATATGTTCTAAAAAGTGACCTACCAGTCAGCCCAAAAATAGTTTAAGGCTTAAACTATTTTCTGTCTGACTGGTAGGTCACTATAATGCAATAAGGCCCTCAGTGGGCTGTACTATTTCTTGTAATTATAGTGTATACCCTAAGTATTCATACACTCAATCTTGTCTCAATTCTTAGGGCAATAGTGTATCTTCTCCAAGTTGAGGATAATAGGCAAAAGCAAAAGAAGCAAAAGGGTTAAAGACAGACAGACAGACGAGAAGCGATTCCTAAGTATCATCCTGCTGCTAGAACAGGTGATACAAACATACAAGATAATCCTTTCTCTCATATAAAAGCCTTTTCACGCATTTGCAAACAGAGAAGACCTAGATCAGATGGCTCCTATAGGAACCGGTTGATCAGGGTCTGCTCTGTTTGCCAATGGAAATTGATGGATCTTGTATTTTAGTTTCTAAACTGGCTACAATGTTTCTCCTTCCATATTTCATTATGTCTACATGTACATGTATTTTGTCCATGTATATTCAGTAGGTATAGAAATTTAGAATAAACATAGAACAGGGAATAGGATAAGAAACCACTTCATCCAAAAGCATAGAGAATTTATTAGTATAGACTAAAATGTAAAATCATTTCTCACGCTATCAATAATTATGTCTTGAGTCTCTTGACACATGGTGTTTCTTACCTTGACAGTTACACGGAAAGTCACATAGGAGTCCATGGTGCTGCTGTGCTTTTCTGGATCATCAACCACAATAAAAAGATCACGGTTTTCTGGATCCTCCTCATCATAGCCACTCAAGTTTGCAATCAAGCTTGAACTTCTTGAGATACTCAGCTCTGATTTGCCAGAGGCATCCAAATCCAGACTCTCCATCTGAAAGATAAAGAACAATTATTTCATCACAAGTAAAAATGAATATTATTATACTATTTTTACATTAATCCTTTACCTGATAAGAAATAATGATATCATGGATATTTCTAGCTGAATTTGTACAGTGGTATATGAACACAAGACATTTTGGCAATGGCAGATAATGTAGAATCAGATTTACATAATTCCATAGGCAAACAGGGCAGACCCAGATCAGAATGTTCCTACAGGAGTTATCTGATCTGGGTCTACTCAGTTTGCAAAGATTGACAGGTTAAAGATGTATTATGCACATTTTTCGTATTAATACAATGAAAATAATGCTTACAACCCATTTTCTGACAAGATATATTTGTTCAGCTAAATATTATCGCTATCCAAATACTGCTAAATTCTTTTAAAAAAGGAGCCTCCCTTTTAGAAACGGGATTTTGTACGGAAATCAGTGAACATATTCGGCCAAGTTCTGAATGACTCCGATTCTATTTCGGAACACTTTGAATATTAATTAGGTTGTTATCACATGTACAATGGCTGACACTGGTTGTTGGCCTCCATATACATTAGTGGTGTAACAATACATCAAACTATCGTAATAGTTCTCTATCCCAGTTACACTATCGATAGTTTTTTCCAACTGACGATAGACTATTGCGATAGTTGCTCCGACTATCGATAGTTTCGATAGTTCTTTCATATAATTGGCATTGTGTTTTCAAGATGGCGTCGACCATCGCGGAGATCGAGTTTGTTAAAAACAAAAGCGGTAAAACACAAGTGCCAAAGCCCTTGACCTTTGACCCACGTGCCTGAACTGAATGCTCTGCACATCGTCTTGTTGAGTTAAACATCTGTGCCAAAGCATTCTGAAATCCTTACATATTTGTGAGAGATATGGAGCAGACACGAGTGTGACAGACAGACAGACGAACGGACAACTCGACCATAAACAATATGTCTCCCCATTATAAATGGGGGAGACATAATTTTTGACAACCAAAATGGCTACAGTTACCACTAAAAAGGATACTAACCTAACAACTTCAATGAGATGGTGAACTAAAACATTTGAAGGGTGTTGATAGGAAAACATTTGTCACCTACCAGCAGAAATGTGATAAAACAAGAGAGTCGTCACGGGTGACAAATGCCCCCAAAGTGTTTGACACCGAAATGCATTTTGGCGGAAAAACAATACAATGTAATGCAGGTGTAACATGAAATTTTGATGCTGTTAAAAATGACACAGGAGTCAGTTCTTAACATTAGAAACAGAACCTTTGACGATTATGATAGCTAAGAAAAGAGCCAAGGGTCAAAACTTAGTTAAAAAGGACCCAAAGTCATTCTCAACGTTAAAAAGGACCCTGGGTTGATTGTCAACGTTTAAGGTATAGGAGATATGCTCTGGACAAGCTTTTTGTATCTGGTAAGGTATAGAAGATATGCTCCGGACTGTAAAATTGAAGTCAAAGGTCAAGGTCAAGGTCAGTGATCTGAAAATGGTACACGACTCTCCGCCATCCCAAGATGAACTCACAAACCAAATTTGGAATCCGTAGCTGGTAAGGTATAGGAGAAATGTTCCGGACAAGCTTTGTGTAAAATCTAGGTCAAAGGTCAAGGTCACAGTGACCTGAAAATGGTACGCGACACACCGCAATCCCAAGATAAACTCACACACCAAATTTGGAATCCGTAGCTGGTAAGGTATAGGAGATATTCTCTGGACAACCTTTTTTGTAAAATCGAGGTCGAAGGTCAAGGTCACAGTGACCTGAAAATGGTACGCGACATTCCTCCATCCCAAGATGAACTCACACACCAAATTTGGAATCCGTAGCTGGTAAAGTATAGGAGATATACTCCGGACAAGCTTTTTGCAGCTGGTAAGGTATAAGCTTTTTGTAAAATCAAGGTCAAAGGTCAAGGTCACAGTGACCTGAAAATGATACACGACACTCCGTCATCCCAAGATGAACTCACATACCAAATTTTGGATCCGTAGCTGGTAAGGTATAGGAGATATGCTCCGGACAAGCTTTTTGTAAAATTGAGGTCAAAGGTCAAGGTGACAGTGACCTGAAAATGGTACACGACACTCCGCCATCTCAAGGTGATCTCACACACCAAATTTGGAATCCGTATCTGGTAAGGTATAGGAGATATACTCCAGACAAGCTTTTTGTAAAATGGGTCAAAGGTCAAGGTCACAGTGATCTGAAAATGGTATGCGACACTCCTCCATCCCAATATGAACTCACACACCAAATTTGGAATCCGTATCTGGTAAGGTATAGGAGATATACTCCGGACAAGCTTTTTGCAGCTGGTAAGGTATAAGCTTTTTGTAAAATCAAGGTCAAAGGTCAAGGTCACAGTGACCTGAAAATGATACACGACACTCCGTCATCCCAAGATGAACTCACATACCAAATTTTGGATCCGTAGCTGGTAAGGTATAGGAGATATGCTCCGGACAAGCTTTTTGTAAAATTGAGGTCAAAGGTCAAGGTGACAGTGACCTGAAAATGGTACACGACACTCCGCCATCTCAAGGTGATCTCACACACCAAATTTGGAATCCGTATCTGGTAAGGTATAGGAGATATACTCCGGACAAGCTTTTTGTAAAATGGGTCAAAGGTCAAGGTCACAGTGATCTGAAAATGGTATGCGACACTCCTCCATCCCAATATGAACTCACACACCAAATTTGGAATCCGTATCTGGTAAGGTATAGGAGATATACTCCGGACAAGCTTTTTGTAAAATGGGTCAAAGGTCAAGGTCACAGTGATCTGAAAATGGTACGCGACACTCCTCCATCCCAATATGAACTCACACACCAAATTTGGAATCCTTAGCTGGTAAGGTATAGTTGATATGCTACGGACAAGCTTTTTGTAGCTGGTAAGGTATAAGCTTTTTTTAAAATCGAGGTCAAAGGTCAAGGTCAAGGTCACAGTGACCTGAAAATGGTACACCACACTCCGCCATCCCAAGATGAACTCACACACCAAATTTGGAATCTGTAGCTGGTAAGGTAAAGGAGATACGCTCCGGACAAGCTTTTTGTAAAATCGGTCAAAGGTCATGGTCAAGGTCACAGTGATCTGAAAATGGTACGCGACACTCCTCCATCCCAAGATGAACTCACACACCAAATTTGGAATCCTTAGCTGGTAAGGTATAGGAGATATACTCCGGACAAGCTTTTTTGTAGCTGGTAAGGTATAAGCTTTTTTTAAAATCGAGGTCAAAGGTCAAGGTCAAGGTCACAGTGACCTGAAAATGGTACACCACACTCCGCCATCCCAAGATGAACTCACACACCAAATTTGGAATCTGTAGCTGGTAAGGTAAAGGAGATACGCTCCGGACAAGCTTTTTGTAAAATCGGTCAAAGGTCATGGTCAAGGTCACAGTGATCTGAAAATGGTACGCGACACTCCTCCATCCCAAGATGAACTCACACACCAAATTTGGAATCCTTAGCTGGTAAAGAATAGGAGATATACTCCGGACAAGCTTTTTGTAGCTGGTAAGGTATAAGCTTTTTTTAAAATCGAGGTCAAAGGTCAAGGTCAAGGTCACAGTGACCTGGAAATGGTACACGACACTCCGCCATCCCAAGATGAACTCACACACCAAATTTGGAATCTGTAGCTGGTAAGGTAAAGGAGATATGCTTCGGACAAGCTTTTTGTAAAATCGGTCAAAGGTCCTGGTCAAGGTCACAGTGATCTGAAAATGGTACGCGACACTCCTCCATCCCAAGATGAACTCACACACCAAATTTGGAATCCTTAGCTGGTAAGGTATAGGAGATATACTCCGGACAAGCTTTTTTGTAGCTGGTAAGGTATAAGCTTTTTTTAAAATCGAGGTCAAAGGTCTAGGTCAAGGTCACAGTGACCTGGAAATGGTACGCGACACTCCGCCATCCCAAGATGAACTCACACACCAAATTTGGAATCTGTAGCTGGTAAGGTAAAGGGGATATGCTCCGGACAAGCTTTTTGTAAAATCAAGGTCAAAGGTCAAGGTCACAGTGACATGAAAATGGTACGAGACACTCCCCCATCCCAAGATGAACTCACACACCAAATTTGGTATCCGTAGCTGATGTGACAAAGGAAATATACTCCGGACAAAAGGTACACACACCCACACACACACGCCCACCCACCCACCCACACACACACACACACACACACCCACACACACACACGCACACGCACGGTGCGATCACTATATGCCGCCAAAGCCTAGCTTTGGGGGCATAAAAAGTGTTATAGACGGACAGATGTCAAAGAGGTGATTCCTAAGTTAACAGCCACCCTGCTTAATCCTTCCTCCTGAATAATAATGAGATTAATTTGATATAATAAAGCATGGACTGATGGACACTGGATGTTTTTTAACCATGACAGAAGCTGTAGAATCATATCTATACTATATCAGAAGCAAACAGAGCAGACCCTGTTCAGACTGCTGCTATAGGATTGATGAGCATACATATTAATAATAAAGTGTCTGTTTCTCTTTAAATAGTTCAAAGGTTATGGCCGAGGTAAGAATCCACAAACAGAGACAAACAATATTCCCCCAATCTAGATCATGGGAGCATCAAAATATTTCCGTACATCAACATATTTCCTTACATGTAGGTATTAAGTTTCTTAAATACCATAACAATTAACCCCGTTATAAGTCCAGCTCAAATTTTGATAATTTGAACAGACTGACATTTGGTAGTTTGAGTAGAAACTAAAAAAAATTGTGTCTGTAAGACACAGCGATGCCCCCGTGGTGGTGCTTGACAATGAAAAAACTGTGACAACCAACTGCACATACAAGCATGACACACAGACAGACTGATGGAAAAATAGCAAAACATAATGCTAGATAACTACATAATAAAGAGTACCATATGAGCACAAACTGACACAAAGATGACTACATAATAAAAATGAATAAAGCTCCTATAGAAGATAGGAGCTTTTTGCATAACTTTCATCCTGCATGAAGCTGTCACCTGCCTTAAATCCTAAGAATAAGATCTTTTTTGAGGTCACATTACACCGGCTCAACTGAAACAATATTACACTAGGCCTACATTACTTAATTAGACAGCGAAATTCTAAATATTATGTATTACTGCCAATACGAAAATGTCTTGGTCAAGATAACAGCACCGACTGTCATAATTAATTATAGAGGCATAGATAACATGTGAATATTAAACAATTTTCAAGAATATTTCAATTACCATTTGTCTAAGTTTTGACAATTCTAAGGAGGGCCCATAACATTTCAGAGAAATGACAATTTTAGTACTTAAACTACATCCTGTATTTGTGGCTTTGAAGTGTTACATTACAAATATAAAACAGAAGTCAGACAGGAGATGCCACAGCAACACAAGAAGTACACACAAATTTCACATGCAAATATACATTATAATATACCATTATAACTTTCACACAACTGCCCCTTAGCCTTGCCTGTTCACCAATGAAATCATATTTGCACTTTATGAGCACAATGTGTGGCAGTGCCATTAAACCAAAAGTCATTAAAAACAAAAGACAAGATGTGACGCGATAACTGACACAAGAACAAGACAACGTCATAAAAAGCCTTACTGTAAAAGTATTGTATTGATTGTGCCGTCAGTTTATACAACCTATAATATAGGTACACAAATCCCATATGAACATCGTCACCAGGGATGTACAAAAAAATTCAAAAGCTACTCGCCCTGCAGGACTAGTGACCACTGAAATCCACTCGCCCTTATGCAACTTTCACTCGCCATTGATTTTTCATACATATGTACTCTTTAACAGCCGGTGTGATCTATATCATATGAAGTTGATTATGAACGAATTTAAAAATTAAAAGCATATATTTTTATTGCCAAAACAGGCCTGTTTAAACTTCAAATCACTAAGTCATGCAGGATCAGTGCAACCTTGTATGATCTTTTAAATCAGTGAAATGTTCAGCAAATGGTTGGATTCCAAATTATTTTCGATCAAACAGTCATCAAAACGTGGCATAAACACATCAATTGCTTTCAGGTATGAACCTAATTACTGTAATTAATACATGCTCTGCTATTATACTATACAATTGCCAGTTTGACGAAACCATTTTTTTCATAAAGACCAGTTTGACAAACCGGTAGTTTGACGAAACCACTATAATCCCTTTAGCACATTCAAACTCATTGAACCATTTTTCTTGATCTCGTACTTTATCATACTATTTCTGTGGTTCTGTCTTTCTTTTCTCTTTCTCTTTCCTTTTTGTCATCACCTCCAACCCATTCTTCCCCACCGGAGAACGAATGATAGCTTGTTTGTTTGGACATTTTGACATATTGCGGGTAAATCTTACTGTGCTTCTGGGTTTTTTTCGGCCTTTAATATTTTTACTTGTTTAAATAAGGTACGAAAGCGTCAAAGGTTTAAATCAAGATTTTTTCACAGCTAAACGGATTATTGTACTGAAAAAAGTTATAAAACTGTTTAATTTCATAACACGATTGAGTATTTGAACCACCACTTGAAATATTAACACAAATAAACTTCCTATGGGCGAAACATTTCTACTTAGGCCATATTGTTGTTGTAGATTCCTCCGTTATGGTTCGGAGCACCCAAGGAATCCCCTTGGTATCTGGATCACTTGTAGTCACTTGTATCCACTAGTTATTGTATTGTTTACTATTCATTGGGGGGCAGGCAGAAATTTTAAACCATCATATATATATGTACATCATATCTGATATTAATCATATTAAGAGAAGATAAAATAAAAGTGTATGGTTATCCTGTATCAAGGGCCTGTTTTGCCAGTTGACGGCATCTACATAGGTGCAGTCTCATGATTTACTCTCTTGAGATTTTCTCAATAACTGTAACTCGCTAGGCAACAGGTGCGCGTAAATCGGAATGCCTCTAAATTCTTTGTAGATATCATTAAGTGTGAGACAGAGTGGAAATTGTGTCTTCAATCTGACATTTGCAGAGACTTTTCAGCCGTTTTAATTTGCAAGGGTGAGTATATGTTTTAAAGCACTCGACCGACTCCAAAACCTACTAGCATTGGCGAGTGGGATTTTACACCCCTGGTCACTGTCCTTCATGACATTTTAATGATCGCACAATCAATGACAAATACTATTCATGTGATAATTATGATTATTAATATTAATTGTTGTTCATTGATTGTGAGATCAGAAAAATGTTGTACAAATTTAATTTTAAACAGCTTTATATTATCTAATTCTGCACTATTTCCTGGAGCATATGTTTCCCACATGACCACAACACATCTGCTATGTAAAATGTACACTCTGACCCCCCACCCCCCTTCCGTAATATTAACAGTTTAAAAACAGACCACTTTTAAGATCTGGGTCTAAACTATGAAATTGGCAATTCTGATAATTGCCAGCACTCCCCTATTGGATAGGCTAACATCAAAATTGCTTATATCATATATATATATATATATAAAACACTCAAAATGTTGAAGAAATATTTATGCACCGTCATTGCAATTAGAATCAACCGATCAGGCTATATATTTAGGAGTTACCTTAAGCAAAGATTTTACATGGAACAAACACATAGAAAATATCGCATCCAAGGCAAATAATACACTCAGATTCATCAAACGTAATGTAAAGACAAACTAGAGGTTTTTGTCACAAAAACGGATGTCTCCCCTCTAATAAAAACAATATGTAAAGGGAAATCACTAAAAATGTTATGGACTTGATGATTGATACTTCCCCTCATTATGCGCTTTCCACACCACATTTTTCAAGAAGAAAATGATAACAGCTAATAACTTCAAAAATATTGATACCAGAGTTATGGCCTTTGTGCATGACGCTTACTTTCATCATGCTCTTTCCATAAATGAAATGTCATTCCAATAGCATCAGTCAAACAGGAGTTATTGATCGGACAAAAAATGTAACAAAGGGCAATAACTCCAAAAGTATTGAAGCCAGAGTTATGGCCTTTGTTCATGACACTTTCTCTCATCATGCTCTTTCCATGTATAAAGTTTCAATACAATGGCAAGAGCCATGTAGGAGTTATCGTCCGGACAAGAAAGCGCTAAACAAATGTACAAGGGGCAATAACTCAATTTATTGAAGCCAGAGTTATGGACCTTATGCATGACACTTTCTCTTATCATGATCAATACATATATGAAGTTTCACTCCAATGGCATGTGCCATATAGGAGTTATCATCCTGACAAAAAATTGTGTGTTTTTTTTTACAAAGGGCAATAACTCCAGTATTAGTGAAGCCAGAGTTATGGACCTTGAGCATGACACTTTCTTTTATCATGATCTTTCCATGTATGAAGTTTCAATCCAATGGCATGATCCATATAGGAGTTATCGCCCGGACAAAAAAATTGTTGAAAAAATTACAAGGGCAATAACTCCATTATTAATGAAGCCAGAGTTATGGACCTTGTGTATGACACTTCCTCTCTTCATGATCTTTCCATATATGAAGTTTCAATCCAATAGCATGAGCCATATAGGAGTTATCGTCCGGACAAAAAAGTGTGCATTTTTTTACAAGGGGCAATAACTCCAATATTAGTGAAGCCAGAGTTATGGACCTTGTGCATGACACTTCCTCCCATTATGCTCTTTCCATATATGAAGTTTCAATCAACTGGCATCAGGCATATTGAAGTTATCGTCCGGACAAAAAAGTGTGAATTTTTTTACAAGGGGCAATAACTCCTATATTAGTGAAGCCAGAGTTGTGGACCTTGTGCATGACACTTCCTCTCATTATGCTCTTTCCATATATGAAGTTTCAATCAACTGGCATCAGGCATATTGAAGTTATCGTCCGGACAAAAAGTGTGACGGACAGACGGACAGACGGACAGACAGACAGACAGACAACTCTCACAAAAACAATATGTCTCCCCCATATAAATATGGGGGGAAACATAATAACCAGAAAATCAAAGAGACTGCCTACAAAACCTATGTCCTCCCCCAGCTAGAATATTGCAGTACAGTGTGGCATCCATGGCAGACTGGCCTTAAGTATGAGCTTGAGACAGTGCAACGAGCAGCTGCAAGATATGTAACAAATGACTATTCTTATCATAGTAGTGTAACCAGCATGTTGAACACCCTTAAATGGCCAACTTTAGAAGAAAGAAGAAATAATGCCTCACTCATAATGCTGTATAAAATCTCAAATGATGTGATAGTAGTAGACCATAAACATCTTCAACCATCCAGAAATCTCAACTTAATCATACCTTTCTCCAGAAAACAATACCATTCAAACTTATTCTTTCCACGTACCATCAGACTTTGGAATAAACTGCCGCACAACACAAAGAACAGTGACAGTCTTTCGAGCTTCACTGCTAGCCTCAGATCACACAACCCCTAATCGCATATAGTTAGTCATTTTAAGATTTAAAATCACATTTTTAACTTATTTTTATCACTGATCTTTTAACTTTGCACTGAATGTATCATGTCATAACCCCATAGCTGTTTTTAACACTGTTCCGGACCTCCCTGTTATTGTCAGTAATTGACAGTAGGGAGTATCCAAGTAGAAGTATAACCACTTTTTTTTTATCAAATATAAAGTGATCTTGATCTGAAAGTTTGCAATAACCGACATCACGCTCCTTTTTGAAATATATAGGTGTGAAAACCTAATCCCTATATAATAATAAGATCAATGAAGTGACTTTAGGTCTACTACTATATAAAATAAGATTGACGAAAGGGAAGGTCGACAAAACCACAATCAACCGATCCACACACCAGCACCACTACACTCCTCCTTCACTTTTTTTCAGAGTTGTCCCAGCTCACAGACTGTGCATGGTTCATCAAACACTTCTGACACCATTAAAGAATAAAGTAACAGGAGAAAAAGTGCAGCCTGGTGCAGGACTCGCACCCAGGACCCTTGCTTACAGGGCCAGTGCTCTAACAACTGGACCACCCTGGCTGTCCTCCAGAACCACTACACTATTAGTATTACAAATTATAGGTGCTGACGGGAAGTGATTAGTCTTCTAGTAGTCAATATTTAACCCTTTCCCTCATATATACCTGTTTTCAAGCATTTGCAAACAGAGTAGACTCAGATCAGACGGATCCTAGAGGAGCTGTCTGATCAGGGTCTGCTCTGTTTGCTAATAGAATTTGATAGATCTGTTTCTTTAGTTGCTAAAATGTCTACTATGTTCCCCCTTCTGTATCTCTTTATAACTTTTTTTTCATAGAATATTCAGTAGGTATTAAAATTTGGAATACATGGATAGCAACCAGTTTCTTTGTTTATACAAATCTTTGATCCGACCTCATCTTGACTATGGAAATTCCATCTACAACCCTGTTACCAAGAAAAACAAGCAAGCTGTTGAAAATGTTCAAAGACGTGCCACAAAACTTGTACCAGAATTAAAAGAAATGTCGTACGAGGACAGACTTAGGACCTTAAACTTGCCCACCCTGGAGTATAGAAGAAGACGTGGTGATCTTATCATCGTGTACAAACTGTTGCACAACTTACTTGACTTTGACTACAAGAGTTTTTTCACTCTTGCTTCAACACCGCATGACCTGAGACAACATCCTTTTAAAATCCAGAAACCAAGAGCTACAAGAAGTATTCGACAAAACTCATTTTCCCATTGTGCTGTCAATGATTGGAACAACCTTGATAGTGTCATAGTGTCGGCAAAAGATGTGGACTTGTTCAAGAAGCTTTTGGATAAAGATCAGAACGGAAGTTTATCAGGTTCGATATATCTACAATTTATTAAGAACAAAGCCATCTGAAACCGGAAGACAAACTACAAGTATAGAGGGGAACGACAAGCCTTTGGGGCTTAACCCTTTCCCTGTTCTATGTTTATTCCAAATTTCAATAGCTACTGAATATTCATTAACAAAAATACTTCAAAGAAATATGGTAGATGGAACATTGTAGACATTTTAGAAAGTAAAGACACAGATCTTTCAAATTCTATGAGCAAACAGAGTAGACCCTGATCAGATGGCTCCTCTAGGAGCCATCTGATCTGGGTCTACTCTGTTTGCAAATGCGTGAAAACAAGTCTATATGAGGGAAAAGGTTAAGAAGATTTCCCAACATCACAGAAGGCATACATGTGATAACTACCGGATTCTGCGGGAGACTACCGGATTTGAGCCCAACTCCCGCAAGTCCCGGCCGGGAGACGAAATCTCCCGATTTCTGAATAAAAATGATTTTTATTTTTTTCCCACCCCATTTTTTATCATTTTTTGTCAATAAGCGCTAGCCAGACGCCTCAAAGAACCAGTGTTGTTGACTTATTTACAGCCCTGTTTATCATGGCAGGCACAGCGCCGTGTCCCTTTTGTAGTACGTCGCCATGTTGCCCCTTATCAAAGACCACCGCAGCATGCCCTAAATACCATGCTGTGTAATTGTGGCCCCAGTAAAAGGGATTAAATGGTCAGCAAACTCAGCATGGTGTGTTAATTACCTCGGCATGTGTGTATTCCGTAACATAAACATTTGTGTATGCATATATGTCTCTGGTGTATTACACTGTCGTCATTACATGCTTTTTTCTTCACGGTCAGGTTCTACTAAATTTCTGTTGAAGACGATCTTATTTTCTGAGACTAAACATCTAGATAGTTACTTTATTAAATTAATTTAGGTTCTAAGTTTATTAATAGATGTCCACATGGCATAACTGTAATGAAAATGTGCTTTTATCAGAAAAAATAAAATAAAAAAAATTGGTTGCCTCAAACCACGGATTTTTCGAACGGTGAAATGTGTCATTTCATAGAGGCAAACACAAACATTGTTTTCCACAGACATTTGGTAACATATTCAAAAGAAATTGTGTTTGTATTGAGTATAGAATGTATGGATGTCAAATACACAAAATTTGGTGAGATAGGAAGCACTTTTCAAACCAAAAATGAAACTACAAAATGCATAGATTGTGTACTAGTGTTTGGATAGTACCATATTTCGGACAGAAAGTGACAAATGTATTATGTTTATTTCAGAATATAAATTTCTGGATATATTTCATTACAAAAAATGAATTAAAACAATAAAAACAATAATGTCAATAATAATATAAGAATGAGAATAATGTAAATAATGATAGTAAAAATAATAATAATAAACACATGTCTATCAATTGGCCAGTTAAAATAATAAACACAAGTCTATCCATTGGCCAGAATGGAATGGAATAGAAAGAAATGGTAATTAGAAGAGAGTATATGGAAATAGATAATAGCACACACACACACAAAAAAAATAGAATAGAAATTAATAGTAATTAGAATAGATTATATGAGCACAGAATAGATAATGGAATAGAATGGAATGAAACACAAAGGAATTAGAATAGATAAGAGAATGGGATGGAATGGAATAGAAAGGAATGGGAAATAGAGTAGATGTTGATGGATGTAGAACAGAGAATAGTATAGAATAGAATAAGGAATAGGATATAAAATAGAATTAATACAAACTAAATTACACAGATGTAATTTGCTAGATAGGCAAAAAAAATGCCCTAGTAATTAAGATGGTTTGTCGCGCATAAAAGTGCTTTTATCATACCTCCTCCTTTCAAACCAGGTGTGTGTGTGTGTGTGGGGGGGGGGGGGGGGGGGGGGGGTTTCTTGCAGATATTTATGTAATATAAATATAGGTCTCTGGCCTATTATACCATCAAATAACCATCCGCATAAATCTCCCTCTTTGACACCCAATCTCCCTCATTTGAAAAGCTAATCTCCCTCTTTGCCTCGAAAAAATTATCACATGTATGAGAAGGTATCACAGAAGGTATAATAAACACAGAACAGGGAAAGGGTTAAACTCCATTGAAATGTGTATGAACTTATTGCTATGAAGGCATGTAAAGAACTATTAAGAAGGAAAACAAGAACATAGCACTGATATATAGCACCGAGTCTGGTCTTATAAAAACCATTCTTCTTATATATGACGGGTTGTAATAATTATTTGCAATAATCATAAATGCATTTTACTTTCAAACTATACCATTTTTATATCTACTAGATTATCTAAACACTATGCAAACAACCGGCTTTTTCGTGAATTGCAAATCCCCACCCCCTAATTCAATGTGTAATTATTTAAAAAGCAATCTCGAGCTGACAGGGACGATTCGATGCAGAAACTACTACAGAACAGCACACCTCTCCGTCATCGCTGTCGCCGTCGGTCGTATTCATCAGCGGGTCTTTGAACTTTGGCTTTGATTCATTTGAAGTCATTTTTCCACGTCGGGGCTCCGTCTGTCCGTCTTCTTCAGTGTCTGCCATCCCAAAACCACTTAGATCAATAACAAGTGAATAAATTTTGATGTCATCGCCGATTGGTGGATTCTTGGGGCTCCATTTATGTCAAGTAAATAAGAATATGTTCCAATTCAAAGACATTTTGTGAATTGTAGACACGGGGTAGATTTATTATGACTTAACCCCTGAGGAACAGTTTAAAGATTATTTCATATAGTTTAAAAACTTTCGCAATAAATCTCATACCAAAAACTTAAACAAAACTCCACTTGACTATTTCGAGCTTTATGCGATTGCAAGAATACCAACAAATCAAGTAGGCAATAATATATTGATTTATAAATGATATAAGCGAATGACAGAACATCAAAGTACTGGAAGCACAACCATAGATAAAACATCTTGTGTTCATTTGGCATTACAAGACAAACATTTATGCAAGCATCCTGATCGTCCCAAAATTTTATTACAAGGCAGAGTAATATAACACCAGGGTGTGGGGCACTTGGGAATCAGCGGTTCAGAGAAGGAATCCAAATAATTTGAGTAGACCCCATTAAAACTTTACATAACTGTAACAATAATTAAAATAGTGAAATTAATGAAACACTTTAATTTGTCATTGTCTAATCCTAATGCCTAGTTTTTATTACCTATGGTTTTATGTGCAAAACTCAAATCTGATGCATTTCCCTCGTTTTACTGAATAGCCCTATATAACAAGTTCAAAACTCGGGCAAATACAAAAATACAAATACATTTTTTTTTTAATTTAAAGTCGGCATGTCATATAAAAGTAAACATTCGCTATGGATAGCATTTCTAAGGAACATCTCAGGCATTTTGTCTAACAAAGTATGATACCCCAGGCATTTTGTCTAAAAAAGTATGATGCCCCTGCAATTTTCATTTACATTAATTTGTGCTTAAATTGGGATAATTAACACCTTCGATCATTGACATGATCCCGAATATAAAAGTTATTTGCAAACAGTTTAGATCCTGATCATACAAACATCGCGTAACTCGTCTGAATCCTGACTGTCTGGAGGGGGCGATCAATAAAATCATTAGTCCTATAAGATTTCAGATTAATAAATATTTACATGATGCCATGATTTTACATTTATACTAAAGGGTTATATTAAAACTTTATTTCTGTAACAAATACGAATGTGTGACGGTCTATATAAATGCAGACTGCAAACAGCGTGTGTACAGCGTATAGTACCATATTTAGTTAAGGTTTTCAACTTTATTTTCGACACAGGTGTATATCCAGTGGCCTGGTCCAAAGGTATAATTGTTCCAATATTCAAAAAGGGAGATAAATCAGATCCGTCAAATTATCGTGGTATAACACTTGTAAATATTATGGCCAAGATTTTTTCTCTTACCCTACGAAATAGGATAAATGCATGGTGCGAGGATTCACATGTTTTTGATGACTCACAGTATGGTTTTCGAGATGAGCATAGCACCACTGATTGTATTTTCATTTTACATAGTGTTATCCAAAAGGTATTAGCTAGTAAATCAAAATTATACTGTGTGTCAAATATTTATGTGTGGTTTATATTGGAGTTACTGTATACTGGTCACTTTATGTTAGGTAGAGTCAGTTGAGGCCAAAATTCAGTACGCATGCATGCTTTTACCTGTATACCTGTAGTGGTCAGTGTAGGGCTATTTTTGGACTCGTCCATCAAGTTTCATGTGGATGGATAAATATAGATAGTTTTAGGGTGTAATTCATTCTTTACTCAGAAGGCATGGTGAAAGGGTCTTTGGTTAGTTGAGACGATAGAATTGCTGGAGATGGAAATGTTGGAGGCGTGGTGTGTCACAGTAAAATGTGAGTTTTGACAAATGTCTTCTGCTTTAAATTATCATTTCGTGAATTGTTAATTTGCAGTTTAATTGAGCTTGTGTTTTACGGAGTTCAAATTGTATACAAGAGTTTTGTATCTTGTAGGTGGCTCTCGGCCATAGGGTCTATATGTGGTCTTTGTCGAAATGTTTGCACGTGGTCCTGTGTGGTGCTGCAATACTATGGAAGCCTATGTGGCCTAAAACCAATATTGTATCCTTTTGCTTGGGTCTACATTATGAAGCGGTGTGCACATGGCGTCGGCTTGGTTTGAGATACCTGTGGAAAACGGAAGAGTCCTATGTGGCGTGTACCTGTGTGACTGGTTATAGTGTTTAATTGTAATTTCCTTAGTGGAAAGCAGAACGAGACAAAACTAGGGTCCTGTGTGGAAATGGTGTATAATATAAAATAGTGTTTCTGGGTATGAGTTGAAATGCTTTTCCTGTGTGGAAAATAGTGTCTTAGAATTTCTCTGTGTGAGAGTAATATAGATAAGTAATATATATATATATAAGATATATATTAGGTAATATAGACAGAGTATCCTGTGTGGACAGTTCGGTTGATACAAAGAACTATTTTCCTGTGTGGAACGTGGCTTGATAGAGACATAATATATAACCTAATAAATAATAGTATTATGCGGTTGTATGTGTATCAATAAGCAATAAACCAATAATGTCAGTTATAGACCTGCTTATTTAATACATTAAGAAAGTATTATTATGTAATTATTCTATCAAATTAGAATAATTGACATTCTGGTTTATTGACATTTACTTTTGACATTCTTTTATATATGTGTTATTAAAATTCCATGTAAATACTACAGACTCGTTATTGCATCTATTCATTGGTAAAAGAATACCGGATCACTTTGTTTTTTAATAATATACGGGTTAAAAAACTTGTGACAAATGGGGGCTCGTCCGGGATAGATAGATTGAAACACGTGTAGAGTACACTGTGTTATTTCAGTATAGCGAGTCTGTTGTATAGAATATATGTTTTGTGTATGTACATACAGTAGAGAATAAGATGGAGAAATTTGTGTCTATAGGCAAAGACATAGGGTTGACTGGGAACGAGTTATTAGACTTTGTTCGAGATGAAACAGAAAAAGAAGAGAAGAGATTGAGAGAGATCAGAGAAAGGGAAGAGAGGATGGAGGAGAGGTCAATGAAAAGAATTGAGTTAGAGCAAATTACTAAGGAGAAACAAATTCAATTAGAAATGGAAAGAATTAGGTTAGGTACTTCAGTGCATACAGAAGTAAAAGCGAAGCTACCTAAATTACCACATTTCATTGAAAATAAGGACTCTATAGATGCTTATCTAAAAAGGTTTGAGAGGTTTGTAGAAGTGGCTCGTTGGCCGAAGGAACAGTGGGCAACAAATTTAAGTGCACTCTTACAAGGGAAAGCCCTTGATGTATATTCAAGGTTATCGGCAGTAGATGCTGTAGATTATGATGTGTTAAAAGAAGCCCTTTTGAAACGGTTTCAGTTAACAGGTGAGGGATTTAGAACTAAATTCCGCACCAGTAAAATGGAACCGGGGGAGACTGCGAAACAATTTGTTGTTCGGCTGGAAGAATATATTTTGAGATGGATGGAACTTTCAAAGGCAGATAAGACTTATAATGGGTTGAAAGACTTGATGTTACGAGAACAATTCATGCAGTCATCGAGTAAAAATTTGCAAGTATTTCTTAAGGAACGAAAGGTTGGTAGTGTGAACGAGATGGCAGATATAGCAGATCAATATATTGAGGCACATGGGAATATAGCAATTCCAGGCAAAGCTGTGGTGCAGAATAGATATATACAGAATGAAAACTCTGACCATACACAACGATCAAATGTGAACAATCAAACTCAATTAGGTAATGGTAGAAATTGTTATGTATGTCGTTCGGGTTCTCATATGGCTAAAGACTGTCCCCAAAGATTTCAGGTACCCCGTCCATCGACAAAGCTTGCAGGAATGTCTACGAATGAACAAAATTACAGTAGGGGTAGATTCATGAATAGGAGAAAATTTGGTGGTAGGGGTGGATTCAGAGGTTTTTCTCATAGAGGAGGTCATAAAGATGATAGATGTGTTGATCAGAAGAAAGGTGCAGATGCTGGTGATGATCTAGGTTGTTTTGCTCAGGAAAAGGTGGTTTTGTCTGAGAATCCTGTTGCTCTAGATGTTGAAGTTGAACTACCTTTTATGTCGGGGTCTTGTTCTGATAGTCGTTCAAAGGCAAAAAACATGCCAGTAGTAGAAGGCTACTTGAATGGTAAAAGGGTAAATGTTTTGCGTGATAGTGGTTGCTCCTCTGTTGTTGTAAGAAGAGATTTGGTGAGGGCAAGTAATATGACAGGAGAGACCCAGAGATGTGTGTTAATAGATGGAACAGTAAGACGGTTTCCAATTGCTGCAGTTTTTGTAGATAGTCCATATTATACAGGCAGAGTGAGGGCATTGTGTACTGAACATCCTATATACGACCTTATTTTAGGTAATATAGATGGTGTCAGGGGTCCTGAAGAGATAGACAAAAGCTGGGAAAGAGAGCATGAGTTAGAAACAAAGTGTGGAAAGGAAGAGTTGAGTGCAATTCAGACACGAGCACAGAAACAGAAAGAACATGATATACATAGTCTGAAAGTTGCCGACTGTGTGAGTCAGACAGGTATAGATGATGTCACTTGTAAGCAAACAGCTGATCCTAGTTTGTCAAGAGCAAGAGAGAATGCAAATGAAAAGACGCAAAAGGTGTCAAAGTCTGGGGCATTGAGTTGGTTTCAATACAAGAATGGGGTGCTTTTCAGGTATTTTCAGAGTAAGAAAGTAGAAAATGGAAGGATTTTCAAGCAATTGTGTGTACCAAAGAGTTTACGTCCCCAGGTTATGAACTTAGCACATGATTGTGTAATGGGTGGCCATTTGGGAATGAAGAAAACCTCAGATAAAATCCTTTGTCAGTTTTGGTGGCCTGGTATTCAGTCTGACGTCAAGAGGTATTGTCGCTCATGCGATATTTGCCAAAAAACATTCCCCAAAGGAAAGGTTAGGAAAATCCCCGTAGGAGAAATGCCCATAATAGATACACCTTTTGCTAGGGTAGCAGTTGATATAATTGGACCGATTAACCCCCCGTCTGATAGACGAAATAGGTTTATTTTAACAATGGTAGATTATGCGTCACGCTATCCAGAGGCTGTTGCATTGAAAAACATAGAAACTGAAACTGTTGCTGAAGCTTTATTAGAAATGTTTAGTAGAGTTGGAGTTCCGAATGAGATCCTGACGGATATGGGCAAACAGTTTACCTCAGGTCTCATGAAAGAGATAAACAGACTATTGTCAGTAAGGCAACTTACAACTACTCCATATAACCCCGCGTGTAATGGTTTAGTGGAGAAATTTAATGGTACTCTCAAGAGTATGTTGAAGAAAATGTGTAGTGAAAGACCAAGGGATTGGGATAGATATGTAGCTCCCGTTCTGTTTGCATACAGGGAGGCTCCTCAAGAAAGTACGGGGTTTGCACCATTCGAGTTATTATATGGTAGAACCGTAAGAGGTCCCTTGCAAATACTGAAAGAGTTGTGGTCGAAAGAGATAGATTCTGAAGAAACAAAGACAACATACCAATATGTTGTTGATTTGAGAAATAGGCTTGAAGATACTTTGAAGGTAGCCCAGTGTGAGTTGGCAAAGAGTCAGGCCAGATATAAGTGTCATGCTGACAAAAGTAGACGAAAGAAAGATATCAAAGTAGGTGATAAGGTTCTAGTACTCTTACCTACTGACAAGAGTAAGTTACTCATGCATTTGCAAGGCCCTTTTGATGTAATAGAAAAGCTCAATAGTTTTGACTACAGAGTGAAAGTTAGGGGAAAAGAGAAAATTTATCACGCCAATTTGTTGAGAAAATATGTTCAGAGGGATGCAAGTATGCTAGCAAATATGCAAACAGATGTTGAGTGTGCAGTGTCAGAATCAGAAAATGGTATAGACAACAGTACTGGTGTTGAAGAAGGATGTGTTGCTGTTGTTGAGGAAGAAGAATATGAGAGAGGGGACGATGAAAATCAAATATTAAATGAAGATAGTAGTGAGTTATTGAAGTTGGAAATGCTTCAATTGTATGCAACTGAGAGTGTTAATGATGTAAAAATAAATCCAGAACTGAGTGAAAGCAAGAAACGGGAATTGAAGGCATTGGTGAATGAGTTTAGTGACGTATTTACTGATGTGCCTGGTGATACTCATCTTATAGAGCACGATATCAAACTCACAAGCAATATCCCAGTAAGGTCCAAACCCTATCCGATACCGTTTGCGCTAAGAGAGTCATTCAAAGCTGACATTGAGAAAATATTAATGTTAGGAGTGATAGAACCTTGTGAATCACCTTACGCATCACCAGTCGTTATTGTGAAAAAGCCTGATGGTACTAATAGAATCTGTATAGATTATCGGAAAGTCAATGCTATGACGGTGTTTGACTCTGAGCCACTGGGTAATCCAGAGTACATATTTGATAAACTTTCAGGTGCAAAATTCTATTCAAAGATTGATCTCGCAAAGGGGTACTGGCAGATCCGTGTCAAAGAGTGTTGTAAACCATATACTGCTTTTGTGTGTTCTGAAGGCTTATTTTGGTTCAACCGGATGCCATTTGGAATGGTTAATTCAGGCGCTACATTTTGTAAGATGATGAGAAGGTTATTAGAGGGTCTTGATGGACTTGACAATTTTGTGGACGATGTACTTGATTTCTCTGGAACATGGGAAATTCACATCGGTAGTCTCAGGCTGTTGTTTGAAAGGTTAAGGTCTTCAAGACTTACAGCAAGGCCTTCTAAATGCAAGCTAGGTTATACGTCCATGGATTTCTTAGGCCATGTTGTGGGTGAGAACACAATTCAACCTAATCCAGAAAAGGTGAAGTCACTTCTTGAATGTAAGAGACCTGCAACCAAAACTCAGGTCAGGTCTTTTCTAGGACTCATAGGGTATTATAGGAAGTTCCTAATTTCAGCTCGATTGCCTCTTGTCTTACAGACATGACTAAGAAAGGGCGTCCCAACAAAGTTGAATGGTCAAACGAAGCAGAACAAGCTTTCATTTCCTTAATTGGTCACTTGACAAGATCTCCGATTCTTTGTTTGCCAGAATGGTCTTTGTCATTTGTTTTAAGAACAGATGCGTCTGATAGTGGAATTGGTTGTGTACTAATGCAAAAACATGGGGAGAAGAATTTCCCCGTTGCCTACGCAAGTAGAAAATTACTTCCAAGGGAACAGAGATACTCCACCATTGAAAAGGAAGGTCTTGCAATTGTTTGGGGTATACAGAAATTCCAATGTTATCTTTATGGTAGGGAATTTGTCCTAGAAACTGATCATGCTCCACTCATCCATATGAACAAAGCAAAGATCACCAACCCAAGAATAATGAGATGGGTGTTGGCGCTTCAGCCGTATAGGTTTAGGATAGAGTATATTAAGGGCTCAGAAAATGTAGGAGCAGACTTTTTAAGTAGGTCAATTACAGAGTGAACAGTTGGAATTTGTCAGAAGAAAAGCAGTTGATAGGTAAAACAGTGTATATAGATGTATTTGGAAATATTTGGTTCTGTTTTTATGTGAGTGAAAATTCGGATATTTTCATCTTGAGTTGGGGGATATGTCAAATATTTATGTGTGGTTTATATTGGAGTTACTGTATACTGGTCACTTTATGTTAGGTAGAGTCAGTTGAGGCCAAAATTCAGTACGCATGCATGCTTTTACCTGTATACCTGTAGTGGTCAGTGTAGGGCTATTTTTGGACTCGTCCATCAAGTTTCATGTGGATGGATAAATATAGATAGTTTTAGGGTGTAATTCATTCTTTACTCAGAAGGCATGGTGAAAGGGTCTTTGGTTAGTTGAGACGATAGAATTGCTGGAGATGGAAATGTTGGAGGCGTGGTGTGTCACAGTAAAATGTGAGTTTTGACAAATGTCTTCTGCTTTAAATTATCATTTCGTGAATTGTTAATTTGCAGTTTAATTGAGCTTGTGTTTTACGGAGTTCAAATTGTATACAAGAGTTTTGTATCTTGTAGGTGGCTCTCGGCCATAGGGTCTATATGTGGTCTTTGTCGAAATGTTTGCACGTGGTCCTGTGTGGTGCTGCAATACTATGGAAGCCTATGTGGCCTAAAACCAATATTGTATCCTTTTGCTTGGGTCTACATTATGAAGCGGTGTGCACATGGCGTCGGCTTGGTTTGAGATACCTGTGGAAAACGGAAGAGTCCTATGTGGCGTGTACCTGTGTGACTGGTTATAGTGTTTAATTGTAATTTCCTTAGTGGAAAGCAGAACGAGACAAAACTAGGGTCCTGTGTGGAAATGGTGTATAATATAAAATAGTGTTTCTGGGTATGAGTTGAAATGCTTTTCCTGTGTGGAAAATAGTGTCTTAGAATTTCTCTGTGTGAGAGTAATATAGATAAGTAATATATATATATATATATAAGATATATATTAGGTAATATAGACAGAGTATCCTGTGTGGACAGTTCGGTTGATACAAAGAACTATTTTCCTGTGTGGAACGTGGCTTGATAGAGACATAATATATAACCTAATAAATAATAGTATTATGCGGTTGTATGTGTATCAATAAGCAATAAACCAATAATGTCAGTTATAGACCTGCTTATTTAATACATTAAGAAAGTATTATTATGTAATTATTCTATCAAATTAGAATAATTGACATTCTGGTTTATTGACATTTACTTTTGACATTCTTTTATATATGTGTTATTAAAATTCCATGTAAATACTACAGACTCGTTATTGCATCTATTCATTGGTAAAAGAATACCGGATCACTTTGTTTTTTAATAATATACGGGTTAAAAAACTTGTGACACTGTGCATTTATTGATTATGAAAAGGCCTTCGACACAGTGAACCATGAAGCACTATGGATAAAGCTTATTAAGTCAGGCATTAGCTGCAAAATGTTACGCATGATCAAAGCAATATATTTGAATGTTAAATCTTGTGTACGTAATGGTAAAAACCTGAACCTATCTGAACTGTTTGATGTATCCCTGAGTGTCAAACAAGGGGACCCACTCTCTCCTCTACTGTTTATTCTATTCATTAATGACATCAGTTAGTCATTGAATTTAGAAAACCTTACTGCTAAGGATATAGAATTATTATCAGTATATATGCTTTTGTTTGCAGATGATATAGTCCTTTTTACTACCGATGCTAACAGTTTACAAGCATTATTAGACAACGTATATGAATATTCCTACAAATGGGGTTTAAAAATTAATGTAAATGAAACAAAGGTCTGCATTTTTGAGAAACGAAAATCTATACATAACTTCACATGGACGGTAAATAATGAAAATATTGAGATTGTTGACTACTTTACATATCTTGGAATCAGATTTCATTATACTGGTTGTATGAAGTATGCTGTACAAACGTTATATGAACAAGCTCTTAAAGCATACAATAGTTTACTTTCTGTATTTAGCAGGGTAAGTCTGGATGTTAAAACAAAACTCAGCTTATTTGATTCTATGATAACCCCAATACTTTTATATGGGTCTGAAATATGGGGAATTTACAATTATAAAGATGTCGACAGATTACATATTAAATTTTGTAAATATTTGCTAGGAGTTAAGCCGCAGACATCTACTGCTGCAGTACTTGGGGAATTAGGTAGATATTCCATAGTTGTTAAATGTAAGGAACGTGTTCTCAAATATTGGGCCAAAATTATGAAAAGTCATAATACTCCTATTTACACTTTCTTTATTGAGCAGCAGCAAAATGATGTTGTAAATAGAAATATTACATGGGCTAGTAATGTTAACTCGTTATTTGATAACCTAGGCTTCGGCTACCTGTGGAATTCTTTTAATGTAAATAATAATTACTTACCTGTGTTTAAACAAAGACTTAGTGATCAATACATACAAGAATGGAACGCTACCACAGCCAATCAACCAAAGTTGTCTTATTATAAGCTATTTAAATGTGAATTTAAATATGAAATGAATCTGGATATAGTTGATAATACTACGTTACGAAAAGATCTTTCCAGATTCAGATTGTCCTCCCATTCTCTAGAAATTGAAACGGGAAGATATACTAATGTGGAGAGAAACAATAGACTGTGTAGACTTTGTAATATGAATGTTGTGGAATCCGAGTATCATTTTATTCTACGCTGTCCACTTTATCGAGATCTAAGACAATTATATGGAATTCATGTGCAATTTCCTTCTTTACATAAGTTTGCAAGAACACTGTCATGCAGAAATACTGGTTCTATTAGAAATGTAGCAAAATATGTGCATAATGCTACGTTAAGGAGACAAGAGAAACTAAATGATATAACTGCTTCTTAGAAATTTGAAAAATTGTGTGTTTGACTATTTATGTATTAATTGAAATTATGTATATGTATGAAATGTATATAACTATGTGACGGCCATCTGTACTAACATTGTTTAAATGGCCAAAGGTATTGTATATGCCGATTTGCCAATAAACTTTGAAACTTGTCAATAGTCATTGACCGAGAGCTATTTATATATAAGTGTTCTAATTGCGCTCATTCCACATGCATCAATGGGTCCGTGATATATATTATATGACATGTACCAACTCCCATTTTATATATTTTGGCAAAGAAAGGTCAGAAACAAAATCACACATGTTGCTACTTGGGATAGACCACATTGAACAATTTTGTTTTCACAGTGTTTGGCCTATTACCCGAAACTATGACCACACTGTTCGCAGTGTCCACTTAAGTTCTATCCCCAGGGTAGCAATACTTCTAGTGAACTTCTTATCTTTATTGTACATTATAATATAAGGGACGAGAGCTTGGCAATGCACGCCTGTATAGGTACCAGGATCGATATGCACAATGATATGGTACTGTGCAGGTCGCTGCATGGTTTATGCCTTTACGCGAACATGTACCAGATACATGTATACAAAATGGCATGGTGATGTACAGGTCTTTAATCATATTCTATATCTTACCCAGAGTTGTGTTGGATACAATTCCGAAAATTGTGCTGAACTGACAACAAAAGGAAAATGATATTTAAATAGTAAAAACGGTGATAAATAAACGAGTTTACTTTTCATCCACACACAATTTATATAGACATAGTCTAATGTAACATGTCATGTGGAAAATATAAAGGATGTTCGGAACATTTTGAGATAATCAGTATCCATGCTTATAAAACTTTTAGTTGAGTCTGAGTTCGTTCTCAAGTTTTTGATTGGTCAGATTTGAGCCTTTGGCTCAAATCTGACCAATCAAACTCAAACCTGATCAATCAAAAGCTTGAGAACGAACTCAGACTCAACTAAAAGGTTTTATAAGCATGTACCATGATAATTACCGTCATCAGTTATTTACCAGATAGAAATTTCATAATAATTGATACATATTAAAAGAACAAGCAAGAATACATACACTGTCCACCAACAAGCACGTACCTCGACGCTACGAAGTATCCTCACCGACTAAATAAGGTCATTGATATAAAAAAAAAAGCACAACGTTAGAGATGCTCTTTTTCAAGTATGTACCTCTACCAATAACGCACTTTTCATGCCTGTGCATCCATTTTTATACTGGTCTGTTTCTAGAACAGATATTGTGTCTATGAGTTTCATGTGAAGTTCATGTAGGCTCTCAAATCTGATACCCCCAACTCGCATTTAATGGTTGGGAATAAAGCAAATCTCATTGGAGCCAAATCAGGACAATAAGCATGACACAATCGGTTGAAACCAAGCACGTCCAATATGCCAGCGAGGTAGTAGAGACAGTACGGGGAAGCGTATTTTCCTGATGCAAGTATATGTTCTCGATGCAAGTATATGTTCTCAAGATTATCCAGCATTTCCGGTCGCTTCCTCTAGATAGCTTGCATCGAATCGCGTCTCAGCACCTGAGAAACAATTAATTGAACCTCTTGTTGTTTCATCATCATCATCATCATCATTTATTGTTATCATTATTATCATCATTATTATTATTGTTGTTATTGTTGTTGTTGTTATTATTGTTATTATTTGCTTTGCAAAACCTAATCAATTACATAAACTCCCCTTACCTTAGAGTAATAGGTGGCGTTTACAGTCTGCCCCTTGGTTCGTCGTGTGTCAGCAACATCCCTCTCCGGTCCATGTGTTTGTCGAAGGATTTAGCAACACGAGCCTTGATCACATTGCACTCACCAATAGCTTGATCGCAGTGCACTCACCTTGAGTCATTGTGAGTACTCATTAGTAAATGCAGATCTTTATAACTGATGACGGTAAAAGTGGAGTTGTCTCAAAATTTTCCGAACATCCTTTGTACTCCGACATAAGACTTATTTTTGATATTTGTTAAGCAGACAAAGATATCCTGATAAACACTTTCAAACTCGCTTAAAACGGGTTACATCAGTTTCACTGTGCGTAGATTATGACATAAACTGTTCGGACAGTGGAAACTTTGATCTGGGTCAGGATACTGCAGTTCCTAATCCACATCTCTATTCTAGCTAACCTTGATCTGGGTTAGGGTAATACAGCCCCTAACCCGAATTTTATTGTGGCAAAACCTTGATCTGGATCATGATAATGCAGCCATTAATCCAGAATCTATTCTGACCAAATTTTGATCTGGGTCAGGATGACACAGCCCCTAATCAAAACTTCTGCTCAGGCCAAACCTTGATCTGGGTCAGGATAATACAGCCTCTAAACCAACCTCTACGCTGTCTAAACCTTGACAAGGGTCAGGATAATACAGCCTCTAAACCAACCTCTACTCTGTCTAAACCTTGATCTGAGCCAGGATAATACAGCCTCTAAACCAACCTCTACTATGTCTAAACCTTGATATGGGTCAGGATAACACAGCCTCTAAACCAACCTCTACTCTGTCTAAACCTTGATCTGGGTCAGGATAATACAGCCTCTAAACCAACCTCTACTCTGTCTAAACCTTTATCTGGGTCAGAATAATACAGCCTCTAAATCAACCTCTACTCTGTCTAAACCTTGATCTACGTAAGGCAAAACAAACCCGGTATTTGCACAATAATGGGACCACTTTATGCTTTTACAACAACAAAATAGTAAAACCGTTCAATTGATCAAATGATTCGGGTTTTGCTTTTTCGAAGATTGACGAGCATGTCGTTTGACAATGTCATCATGTTCGATCACAGCCTAGTAATCGATATACTGCTGCTGGTATGCAACTTTGCATAAACATATAGATACATAAAGTGTCACTGAATTTGGTCGTACAAAGCTCCCACTAAATTCGTATTAACATGAAATAGGTATTTAACCCTTTAATCTATAGATACCTCTTTCTATGCCTTTGCAAACGGAGTAGACCCTGATCAGACGATTCCTGTAGGAGTCATCTGATCAGGGTCTGCTCTGTTTGCTTACATGATAATGATATAGATATGATTCTACAATTTCTGCAATGGCTAAAACGTCATGTGCCCATAAATTAATCAAATTAATATTCATGATACCAGTATGTCTAACATGAATAATTCTGGAGTAAAGACGTTTCTTTCGAAACCAACAGTCATTAATAAATATACAAGGGCCGACAAGGAAACTAACATCAGTTTCTAATATATGCGATAGTCCATACAAAATATACAGAGACGGAATAAGCATGTGATTCATACGTCGACTTGTAATCAACATTCTTTTCCTCACTCTGTCTCTCTTCCCCCTTTCTTCTTTTTCTGTGCATGTCTATGGCACTGTGTCTCCTTGTTTACGCTCCCGTGTCTCCCTATATATGACCCCTCTGTCTCCCAGTATGTGCCCTTGTTTTCTTGTCTACGCCCCTGTATACTGTCCCTGTCTATGTCCCTATGTCTCCCTGTCTATGTCCCTATGTCTCCGTGTCTCTTCCCATGTGTCTACCTGTCTATTTCCATGTATCCCCATGTCTATGTCCCTATTTCCCTCTTTACCCCAGTGCCTCCCTTTCTGTGCCCTTCCGTGCCCCTTTCTGTGACAATGTGTCTTCCTGTCTATGTCCATGTGTCCCCCTTTCTGTGATCATATGTCTCACTGTCTATGACCATTTGCCTCCTTGCCTATGCACCTGTGCGTCCCTGTCTATGTTCCTATGTCTCCATGTCTCTTCCCATGTGTTTCCTTTTCTATGTCTATTTGATTCATTGTCTATGTCACTGTGTCTCCCTGGCTACGCCCCTGGGTCAACCTGTATGTGCTCCTGTGCCTCCATATCTATGTCCCTGCGACTCCCTTTCTATGACTATGTATCTCCCTGTCTATGTCCCTATGTCCCCTGCCTCTTCCAATGTGTCTCTTTGCCTATGTTCCTAAAGTTGTCTCTCTATCTATGTCCGCTGGTCCCTGTCTATGCCCCTGTGTCTCATTGTATGTGTTCCTGCGTCTCCCAGTCTATGCCCATGTGACTCCCTTTCTATGCCCGTACGTCTCCCTCACTATGTCTCGCTTGTTTATGCCTTTGTGTCCACATGGCCATGTCCCTGTACGTCACGTCTATCCCAATGTGTGTCCCTGTCTATGCCTTTCTCTCTGTCCCTGTCTATGCATCTCTATGTGTCCATGTATATGCCTCTGTGTTTCTCTGTCTATGCCCCAGTGTCTCATTGCATTCGTGTCTCCAGGTTTATGACATTGTGTGTCCCTGTCTATAAGTGTCTCTCTGTTTATGCCTCGGTGTCCCAATGTCTATACACCCTGCCGCCCGTTTCTATATCCTTTTGCACCGTTGTTTCTCGCAAGTTTGTGTCTGTCACTCTGTGCCACCCTAACCCTTTCAACATCTCTCTGAATCACATTGATTTTCATTTTCTCCTAACTTTAACTCCTACTATTTTTGCTATGATCAGCTAATTTATAAACTTTCGTCAGTGTATTTAAAGAACATTTGACTTTAGATTAGTACGTGCACATCAAGATGAACATTATTATACATGTAACACAAAAACATTTTTAAAACTAAAAATATACGTTATTCGGAAATATTCTTGTATATTCTGCTTTTCAAGTAAAGAGTAAAGTGCGAAATGACCCGTCTTCAGTTATTATTTCGAAGTCAAATGCAAACTGATTTATCATTTCGAGGGCTTGGTGCAAAACTATTCTAACTCCTTCACTTTGTGAAGGAGTTAGAATAGTTTTGCACCAAGCCCTCGATTTGGTCTGTTTGCAAATCTTGATTTTGATTAAATAATCTCACTGAGGTCTCTGTTTCTAACATTCATATGCACACTATGTACACAAATACGCTTTCAGTCTATGTTTGTTCCACATTTTGGCTCTCTGCATTCCACTGTTCCCAAGATTTTCAAAGTAGGTCGTTTATCAAACGGTTTGTCGGCTGTTTTGGGGCGATTTGAAATGTAAAACGAAGATTTTCATAGTTTGATAATGCAAGACCCTTTGCAGTAGACATTGTCACGACCGTTATATGTAAAATTAACACGTTTTCTTCCCACGCATTCTCTTCATTTGTCTGTCATGCTACTTAACTGATTAGGCCACTTGGGACAATTTCCATAACTTCCCCCCCCCCCCCCTCATATAAATTACGTTTTACGCCATTGCAAACAGGATAGACTTAGATCAAACGGCTCCTATAGTTACATGGACCGTTTGATCAGGGTCTCCTATGTTTGCTTAACCCTTTCCCTCATATAAACGTGTTTTCACGCATTTGCAAACAGAGTAGACCCAGATCAGACGGCTCCTAGAGGAGCCGTCTGATCAGGGTCTACTCTGTTTGCTAATAGAATTTAAAAGATCTGTGTCTTTACTTTCTAAAATGTCTACAATGTTCCACCTTCCATATTTCATTGTATCTATTTTGTTCATGAATATTCAGTAAGTATTGAAATTCATAATAAATACAGAACAGGGAAAGGGTTAAGGAATCATACACATATAGATCTGATATTACAGTGTTGTTTAATTCAAAACTTCCCTTGAAAAGTTTACCTTATAAAACATAAGTTAATGAATAATCATGAAGTTATCAATTCATGCATAAACGTTCATTAGGAAAATACTTAACGGACTCTTTCTCACATCCTATTAGCCTACGCTATTCAGATATGAAATAGTTACCAAAGATGTTTTATGATTATACATGTAGTTTACTTGTAACTTAATTATCGTCAGTAGGCCTATTCAGAAAACCTGGCACCATTTTGATAACTTTCATTTAGACTAACCAGGAGCGTAGCTGAATCCATATGTAATATACGCACCGTAGCTATGGGGGTCCGGGGTCATGCTTCACCGGGGAAATTTGAACTTTACAGATAGAAGTTTGATCTTGAAATAAACTATAGAATGAGTCCTATAAGATTGAATAAGTAAATAAAATAGACCCAGATCAGACGCTCCTCTAGAGCCGTCTAATCTGAGTCTTCTCTGCTTCAAATGCGTTATGTGTAGGCTATCTTTGGTATAAAGTGTTAACTGATGAACGTTTTAGTATGTTCCATCATCCCAGTCATGGAAAGGCTTGTATACATTTTGCTTATTTCATAATTATTGGTTCTGTTCAAAGTATAGGTTAAAATCCATAGTTCTATAATTATTCGCTTTTTATGCAAATTTGTCCATAACAAAGTCCATTTCATTTTGAAGGTCAGCTATGATAACATTACTCACGTGATGTACGGGGCTAGACAAAACTCTTTCGCTGCCACGTTTTGTCGTCTGCAAATAATGTTGTCTGCTTTAATAATCAAGTTCTATGTTTTCTCATTTTCTCTTAAAATTACAGCAATCAACGTGTCATCTGGATCTAACTGATATATATCTGGATCCAAACTGTTTGCACGTGTGCTCCCACAAAAAAAAACCTTTGACAGCGAAAGAGCTAACATGACATTTGTTTCAAACATGTACAGAAAAAAATACATGATAATAAATTAAAACAGACATTGAGAAGATGCATTTTCTGCATTAAAATGATAATTATATAGGTCATTTGTCATAATCTGTCTGAGCAAACACCTTTATTTGATAAATCTTCAGAAAACAAAACACTGAAAACTGAAATTAGAATAAACTACGCCTTTTGGATGGGCGTTTTTTTCCCCTGTATATGAAAGGATGCATGTATTTGCATCAGGCCCATACCGTGCTCAGTTTTACTAGCGCGAAATTTTGCATAGCTTTGCAAATGGTTTAGGCGCCGAGTTACTCATCGTCTTTGCTTGTCATTCTGATCTGGTTTTTGGATTTTTGCAATATATAAGTAGCCTACTGATGTAAAATATTGTAGACATTTTAAGCACGAATTTGCTCGTCATGGATTTTTCTTGGCGAAAAGAGTTAATCCTTTCGGAAATTCGCTGCCAATGCCGAATCTGTGATTACCTATGCAAACAGTTTGGATCCAGATGAGACGCCGAGTAACTCGGCGTCTCATCAGGATCCAAACTGTTTGTTACTGTTACTGTGTTTTTGAAACAAAAATGAAGAGAATCAAAAGAATGAAATTTTGTAGCAGACGACAAAGTTAGCAGACGACAGAGTTTGGCAGCGAAAGAGTTAAAGGCAAAAACATACATACAATAGAGCCTGTCTTAAGCGACCATTCAACAGAGGTCTAACTATGGGTCTGCAAGGCAGGTAGTAGCTTAATGCAGATCAACAGTAATGCAAAAAGCTCCTATAGGAGCTTTCTACATTACTTTTGCCCTGTATTAACCCATTTGCACCCAGTGGATTCTTCCATGTTTATACATTGGATGTGTCCATTTTTTATCTAAGGGGTGCCTGGCCTAAATTTTCATTTTCGCTTTGTTTTATATTGAAATTCCTATCAGCAAACAGTGTAGACTCTGATCAGACGCCGCATTATGCTGCGTCTGATCAGAGTCCACACTGTTTGCCTATATCCAATATATGGAGTCTTGGGGCGCAAATGGGTTAAGAAACCGTTTTTTTAACGACGCCTATGTTGAATAAATGAATGGCCGCTTAAGAGAGCTTCTACTGTATAGCGCACAGCGTGTCATACGCTAACATAACGCAAATGCTTGTTTGCATACGTATGCAGAAGAACCTCTTTAATGCCACCATTGAATAAATAACCAGTGCTGATTCTTAATATACATAGACGGAACTGTGATTATTCAGTCAAATGAAACTGATTACAATGAGAGAATCGACGGATACATGCCCTTGAGGCGCGAATATTAACATTTTACACAAATGTAGGAATGTTCTTGTGTATACTGCGACCAAACAATAATTCTGTTCTGTTCTGTTTATCACTCGTAAGGGTCAACATTTGTCCACCAATGCTGCAAATAGTGCATACCTTTTGCAGTCAACGCGTTTCAATGTATTGGTTTGTGAGTGTCTACAATGTTCGAAGTGATTTCTCGCGATATGACTCATATACAATGCCTTCATCATTATAGTAAATGATCTGGTACGACACCCATCTTGGGCGATATATACTTTGAAATTACATCTCATCATACCAAAATGATATATTCTAAAATAACATTTATAAGTGTGTTATCCAATGCATCCTTCTTGTATTAGACTTGTCAAGGGCTCTGTAATGAGCAACATACAAGTTGGTTCTACAGCAAAACCTCTCTACAACGACCACTAAATTACATGAAGTATTTTGTGTTAACGGCAGGTGGATGCTTAAAGCAAGGTGAAAATAAAACAGAGCGTTCTGTTTTACTTTCATCTTGCTTTAAGCAACCACCTGCCCAAAATACCAACTAATTAACACAATTTAGTGGTCGTTATAGAGAGGTTTTACTGTACTATGTAATATATTATAATAAGTATATCAATGATGAATGTTGTACGAGACATTCAATAAAACCCCGCTTATGCGACCACCTGAAAGAGGTATAAGTTTGGGTGGTTGAGGCATGTGGTAGTTTAATGCAGGACAAAAGTAATGCAGAAAGCTCCTAGAGGAGCTTTCTGCATTACTTCTGTCCTGCATTAAGTAACCACCTGCTGATAACGACACCTAGGTTTATTTATTAAGTGGTCGCATTAGAGGGGTTCTACTGTATATGTATATGAAGAGACAACGTGTGATTACATCTTATTTTCTTGCTTTCCCAAGGAAATTCAGACAGTCTGAGAGGACAGTTCTGCTGATCTACCACAGAGTTTCCAATACGGGGTCCGATCATGCTAATCTACCACAGAGTTTTCAATGCGGGGTCTGATCAAGATCAACACTGTCACTTGTCAAAATCATAAATAGTGCTTCCACTACTGCTGCAATTAGTGCAGACTCTGATCAGACGCTACGACTGATCAGGGTATTTGCTATTTGCAGTGTCGATAGGCGTATTTTCGCATGACATGGCTCATATGTGTGATGAATGTTTTTAACTCTTTCCCTGCGATACTATTTTTAGACTCAGCCTCTTTGAATATATCTACCAAAAAGGAGTATTAACAGGATTAAAAGGACTTTTTTTAGAATTTTGTAGTTTGCAACCATTGTGATAAATAGAGCATTTGCTCCTATAGGAGCAAATGCTCTATTTATTACAATGGTTTCAAAATGTGATTTGTATAGAGGCGCCAACCTGCGTGACTAGGAGGGAATGTGTTAAATCAAAAGATAGGAAAGTGTTGTTGTTGTTTTTCTCGTCTTACTTTTTCTAAAATATAAAATTCGTCTTAATAATAATTGATAATGATTTAAAAATTCCATGGAGAAACTGAATCCTTCTTTTTTGTACAAGTATAGCCAACCAGAGCAATTATCACATCTGAAATTTAATGTTTTAGCTGAACAATGTATTTCCACCACCCAACTACTTTTTCTATTGTAAACAATAGAGGTTGGCAAAGTGGGAACACATATGCAATGATATCAATATTTCATAGGGCATCCATGATACAATATTTTCTATATTGCTCCACAAAAGCATACATACATGTATAGTACACTGATATTTATAATTAATATATTAAATAGAGTTTAATTAACAATTCATATAAACGCGTTTGACGCCGCTGCAATCAGACTGCTCCTGTACATCTGATTATAGTCTTCTAAGTTTACTTGTGAAATTATAATAGACCTGAATACAGTTTCTACCAATACCAGAATAGTTTTGTATATATATTCCATTATAAAAAATCAGTTAATAAATATTGACGATGTCATTATTTCTTACGTATATTATCAACAGGGAAAGGTTTAATCCATTCCCTCATATTGACGCATTTTGAAGCCTCTGTTAAAGTTACCTTTTGAAACCATTGTGGTGAACAGACAGACAGATTACACCTTATATTAATTGGACACATGCATCTTTTAAAGCATGCGGTTGCTTAATATGCAGGGCAACAGTAATACAGAAAGTTCCTACAGCTAGGAGCTTTCTGCATTACTATTGACCTGCATTAAGCTACCACCTGCATTGCAGATCCATATAAGACCCATTCTTAATGATCGCTTCAGACAGGTTCTACTGTAAACATTCCTTTTTCAATATACTTATTCAAAGAGATTGTGTCTTAAATAGCCTATGAGGGAATGGTCTGAACTAGTCTATGAAGGAATGGTCAACTGAGAAATAAGAGAGTTGGATAGATCTGTAAGTCTCTTATCTACAGTTCTGCTGTTGTTATGAAAGAGACCTAGTTCAGAGCCTGAAATGGCCATTTGCTTATGTAATACTATAGGTCTAATTAACCCTTTACTCCATAACTACTCATGCTTGGAGTAATGACATCATTAAAATGGACACATGAATGTTTGACCATGGCAGGACTGTAGAAACAAATCTATATCAGATCATAAGCAAAGAGAGGAGACTTTGATCAGAAGACTCCTATAGGGACTGTTTGATCTGCATTTACTCTTTTTTTTCAAAGGCGCAGAAATACGTATTTATGGAGTTAACCATTTCTTCCATAAATACGCCTTTCTACGCATCCGTAATAGTCGCTTCTTGAAACCATTGTGATAAAAGAGCATTTGCTCCTATAGGAGCAAATGCTCTATTTATCACAATGGTTTCAGACTACAAAATTCTAAAATTTCCTTTTCTCTAGTTAATGCTCCTTTTCGGTAGATTTATTCAAAGAGGTTGGATCTTAAAATAGCCTATGAGGCAATGGGTTAAGGGTTATACGGCTTTTGATATGACACATTACAGTGTTCCTATGCAATTAAAAAAACATCTGATTAATATTCATGACATATTTATTGCTAACATGAATATTTATGAGATAAAGTGTTGACATCATAGTTATTTGATATACAGCAAATACAATAAGGAAACACATACAAGAAAGATAACAACGGAAACAAACAACTCTTCCAATCGAGACACCATATGCTATAACTAGACTAACCCACTCCCTCATAGCCTATTTTTAGACCCAGCCTCTTGGAATACATCTGTTGAAAAGGAGTATCTATTAGAAAAAAAGAGAAATTTCAGATCTGTGTAGCTTTGAAACCATTGTGATAAATAGGAGCAAATGTATCATAAAGTGACTTTAACAGAGTCGTCAAAAGGCGTCAATATGAGGGAGTGGTTTGATGTCTCCCTGTACTACACTTATATTTTTATGTTGTATCAGTTGCTATTCATCTTTACCCATTTCATGCCAAGGGCGAATTCGTGATTACCTATGCAATAACTCGCTGTCTCATCGGGACTCAACCTATTTGATACTCTGACTGAATACAGCGAAACCTCTCTAAACAGGAATTGTAATAGAGAAGAATTTAGATACTTTAAGGCAGGTGGCTGCTTAATGCAGCGTGAAAGTCATGCAGAAAGCTCCTAGAGGAGCTTTCTGCATGACTTTCACCCTGCATTAAGCTACCACCTGTCTCCAAGATCGATATTTATTTTAAAATTAACGCCCGGTTTAGAGAGGTTTTACTGTATTTTGAAGAAGAATAGAGAAATAATAAACTTTGGACATAGTAGCAGTCGACATTTTTGCAGACGACACGTGTTAAATTGTAATTATTACAGCAGAGCGTGTTTTAAGCGGCAATAAAAAAGAGCTCTAATTACGGATCTATAAGGGCAGGTGGCGGCATAAGCCGGGTCAAACGTAATGTAGAAAGCTGCTACAGGAGCTTTCAGCATTACTTTTGCCCTGCATAAAGCACTCATCTGTTTTTTCTATGTTTCATATGTTCAATAAATGAATGACTGCCTTATACAGATTATACTGTTTGTGAAAACATGGATTTAGGAATATTCACCCATTCGACGTTGTCAGTTTGTAAGCATTTTGTAAAGCCCCAGTCAGGGCCTCTTCTTATATCTGTACATGAGAGTGCTGTGGATACCGTGGGGGAACCGTTTGCTTGTCTGACCCCAGATTGTACTAAATTTTGTTGATAAAACTATACACCGTAGTGCTACCGTATCAATCACAAGTTTAGTCCTGCAGAAAAAGTAAAATCGCAAATTCAGTGCAAAACTTTCCGATATTAAATTCAGTTATCACAAAGTTTAGAAGGAAGGAACTTAACGTGAATTCAGTGTTACTGTGGTAAGACAATATATCTGTTTTATACACAATTTTACTAGACTTGTCGAGTAATGGGCTGCCTGTCTATATTAATACTTATTACGTAAGATACCTTTCCCCATGCTGAACTTAAATGAGGTAATCACACTGAAATAAGAGTATAATCAATTCTCTTTGGTGAATATTTCAGTCTAAATAATGACTTTGATTCATCTCACTGCTTCAAATGTGACTTAAGTTTTTGCCAATTTGACGCTATGCTAGTTTCATCTGTAGAACCTGCAATTTGCTTTACTTCTAAACGTGCATTTCCCCATAACTTAAAAAGGGTCACCGCCGTGTCAAAATGTCAAAAAGGCTGGATCCTGAGATGACGATTTGGAGACTCATTTGGATCCAAACTGTTTGCGATGATTATTACAAAAAATGTTCCATTATGCTTCTGTGTTTGCTCACTTTGCTCATGAAATTATGTAGATCTGATTCTACCGTTTTTGTCACGGCGAAGTCATAATGTCAAATACATTTTACCATTATAAAATCCAGGTACAGTAAAACCTGTCTTAAGCGACCATAAAAAGAGGTATAATTATGGGTCTCTACGGCAGGTGGTAGCTTAATGCAGATCAAAAGTACTTCTGCATTATTTTGTGGCCTGTATTGAGCAACCGTCCTATGTTAAAAAAATGAATTGTCGCTTAAGACATGTTCGACTGTAATACAATTCAGGTAATAAATATTCCTGGTGTAGTGAATTCTTGTTTAAACCCTTTACTCCATAAGTTCACCTTTCCACGCCTTTACAAACACAGTGGACCCAGATCTGGCGGAGCTATCTGATCAGGACTGCTCTGTTTGCTTATGATATACTGTATATAATTATGATTCTACAGTTTCTGTCAAGGCCAACGCTTCATGGTGTAAAGGATGATTATACATGAGATAAAAGGTTAGATGGGAAATACTTTCATAACTGGTCATCTCAGAGAGGGTGTATGTACGGTTCTTATTTTTATGTAAAGAAAAAATAATATAGTTGGTATGCTTACAAGAAACAGATCGCCTTCGATTAATGTCAAATGCTGGTAAAGATTACTTACTATGTAACAAACCATTATCGTTTCCTCGTGTATCTGGATCTATACTACATGTATGTATGTATGTATGTATGTATGTATGTATGTATGTATGTATGTATGTATGTATGTATGTATGTATGTATGTATGTATGTATGTATGTATGTTATCTTTAACCCTTTACTCCATAAACACGCCTTTCTACGCCTTTGCAAACAGAGTAGACCCAGATCAGACGGTCCCTGATCAGGATCTGCTCTGTTTGCTTATGCTATATGATTCTACAGTTTCTGTAATATAGATATGATTCTCAAGTTTCTGCCATGGTCAAAAGTTCCTGTGTTAATGTGTTCTATTATAACAATTAATCTAATTACAACTCACGATATTATTGTTTCTTACATGAATATTCATGGCATAAAGAGTTAATCCTGTACCTCACATAGAGGCCTTTCTCACGCATTTGCAAACATAGTAGACCTAGATCAGACAGCTACAGTAGGAGCCGTCTGATCAGGGTCTGCTCTGATTGTTTGTCGAATTATAATAATCTGATTCTACACGTTCAATGGGCGTAAAAACACCACGTGTTCACATAGTATCATATACATGTACCATTACAAAACCATCAGCTCAGTAATGCCATTACTTATTATACATTGTACAGTAGAACCCCTCTAATGCGACCACTTAAAGAATAAGCATAGCTGCCTTTATAAGCAGGTGGTTGCTTAATGCAGATCAAAAGTAATGCAGAAAGCTCCTAGAGGAGCTTTCTGCATTACTTTTGTCCTGCATTAAGCTACCACCTGCATATAACACCCAGAATTGTACCTCTTTTAGGTGGTCGCATTAGCGGGGTTTTACTGTATAGATATTGATGATGTAAAGGGTTTAGCACGTTCAGCTATCAATAGCTTATCTATATGGTTAACACTTTCTTTGTTGAACCTCCCACTTGAAAACATTATTTCCAAGAAGGGACCTTTGATTTATTGTATGTCGCGAACACCTGTCACCATGACTTCAGATAAGCTTTGTTCCAAGCAGGTCGCTGATATATCTGTATTGATTTAAACATTTACTTCGTGAATATTCAAGTAAGAAATAATGACATAATTTTTTTTAAATAGCTGAATTTTATATTGGTATATAAACACATGGATATTTGGCCATAGCAGAAACTACATAAATAGATATACAGTAAAATCTCGATTATTCGAACACTAAAATTCGTATTATTGTCGATCTTTAAGACAGGTGACAGCTTAATGCATGGTGAAGGTCATGCAGAAAGCTCCTCTAGGAGCTTTCTGCATGACATTCACCATGCATTAAGCAGCCACCTGCCTAAAAGTATCTAAATTTCTTTTATACAGAAAATTCGAATAACCGAGATTTTACTGTATATCATTTCATAAGCTGACAGAGCAGACCCTGATTAGACAGTTGCAACAGCTGTCATCTGATCTTGGTCTACTCTTTTTTGCAGAATTATGTAATGGCGCATCTGTTACGTAAAGGGTAAAACAAAATCGATGTACGTCTGTAAACACAGACAATTGTCAATAAAATCGTGTAGAAAAGACATCTGAAGCCAAAGTCAGTTTTTTCAGTATTTGAAAGAAATAGTCCCATGTGTCATACTCTGTCATTTGACATATGTATGTATGTAATCTTTCACATGTGATGGACGAATAACTTATTTCACTTACAAACCCATGTACATGTATCTAGATGACACGCCGAATACCTATATGTTTCATTAGGATCCAAATTGTTTGACAATCTTGAGTTGTTGCATTTTTACTTACTTCTGATTCGTACGCGCATTAGAGAAACTGTTGACAACGTGTCAAACAGCTTTGATCCTGATGAAACGCCGAGTTACCCACCATCTCATCTGGATCCAAACATTGCAAATGCGAGTCAGGTCGCCCTGAGCACGAACATGGTTAAAGCGTATGGTCTTAGTAACTATGCATATTTAGTTATGTAAATTGATAGGGCTTTTCTCATTTACAGACATCGATCTAAATGTGGTTTGCGTGGAATGCAGTTCGAATAGAACAATACATTATAAATTTTGCTCACCTGACACAGTAGTGTATTGACGGTATTCCACTCCACTTATTTGCAATGCTTTAAGTTCAATAGGATCGGCCTATATAGATACGATAGGCCCGTGGATCAACACACACATTTATTTTTGTGAAAATTATGAAGATGCTAAAAACGAAATTCCATAAACACGGCAAAGGGAAATAACAAGCTCTCCGTGCTATTCATAGCGTAATATTGACCCTTTATTTCACAAGTACAGTATAACCTCTCTTAACCGGAATTCTAGTAGATAATAATTTAGATACTTTTAGGCAGGTGGCTGCTTAATGCAGGGTGAAAGTCATGCAGAAAGCTCCTCTAGGAGCTTTCTGCATGACTTTCACCCTGCATTAAGCTGCCACCTGTCTCCAAGACCGATATTCATACTAAATTTAACTGCCGGTTAAGAGAGGTTTTACTGTATTCATGTAAGAAATACTAATCTCATTATTATTTGTTAGTTGATATTCACAATGGTATATGGAACACAGGATTGGTTTACTCTGGCAGAAATTTTGGAATCAGATCTATATAGTTCCATAAGCAAACAGAGCTCTGTTTGCAAAAGCATGAATAGGCATTACTATCAGGTAAAAGGTTAACCCTTCGCTTGCTGAATTTTAAAATACATTTCTCCTTCTTTACCCATGCCCCGTTGTATAATTACATATATCTTCAATGTGTACAAGTATTTCACAGTGCAATCACTGCTGTGGAGTGCACTGGTTGCACAATCAACTTGTAAATAGTGCAGACCCTGATGAGACAGCTCCTGCAGGAGCTGTCTCATCTGGATCTTCACTATTTACAGGTAGGTATATTGACGTGAATAGCAAGCGAAGGGTTAAAATACTACAGACAAATGCTAATAAACCACAGATGGCTAACCCACGTAGTTAATTGTTGTTACATGACGTCTTCTGATACGTGTTAACTCTTAAGACGCTGTGAAAAAAATGTCTGCTCAAATTGAGATCTGGTGCAATATAGACTACTTCCGATTCGATCAAGCTTGTAGCTCTTGACCAGTTGTCAAACAGCTTGGATACTGACGAGAAGCCGAGTTACTCGGCGTTTCATCTGGATCCAAGCTGTTTTCAAATGTGAGTTAGGTGGCGGATACATGGATAATAGTTCATGGACATAATATCCGTTTGCATGTATGTATAGGACATGGTGTACAGTATAACCCCTGTACACCGGTATTCTAGTAGAGAAGAATTTATATACTTTTAGGCATGTGGGTGCTTAATGCAGGATGAAAGTCCTTCAGAAAGCTCCTGGAGTAGCTTTCTGAAGGACTTTCAACCTGCATTAAACTGCCACTTATCTACAAGATCGATATTTATATCAAATTGGACGCCAGGTTTAGAGGGGTTGTACTGTGCATCTGTCTTCTCATGTCAAGATCGCTTCTAAATACATGTATATTCAACTCTGTTTGACTGATACAGTGAAACCCCTCTAAAGCGATCACTGTATAAATAAACATACGTGTATACACTGTATAAATAAACAAAGTGTCTTGAAAAGCAGGTGGTCGTTTAATGTAGGGCGCATGTGAGCTCCTGCAAGATCCTTCACCAAACAGATTCATAAATGTAGAGTATGACGGACGTGACTGCAGTATTATGAACGATCAAACGTTAAATTTGATATAAATATCGCTCTTGGAGACAGATGGTAGCTTAATGCAGGGTGAACGAAAATACTTTCACTCTGCAGTAAGCAATGCAATCACCTACCTAAAAGTATCTAAATTATTCTCTACTAAAACTCCTATTTAGAGAGGTTGTGCTGTATATAATGCGCACACCTTATAATAACGAAGTACACTGTTCTATATCAACATATTGTAACAATATACAGTAAATTATCGATGAACCGAACTCTCGAAAAAGTAGTATTACTTGTCTTCTCGATATCTCGAACTCTCAAGCCAGTATTATAACTCATCTATTCGATAACTCGGACTCAAACAAGTACCTTATCGTTACCCGTTTTTAAGACTGGTGGCAGCTTAATGCAGGGTGAAACACAGGAGTCTGGACCGCTTCGCTGGGGTCTATATATACTATATAATATATATTCTTGCACAAAACGTGCTGTTGTAGTCCCGCTAGACCATGTATTAACAAGGCGATTCTCGTGCGCACGCGCTGTTGTTGACCGGTTTTAATTATACCTATTCGGGGCCTCAGGTAAACAATGGACTCGAATGCTATATATATATGATAGCGTTTTGGACTAAGTCAGGCGAACAGTGCGAGTATTTCAAGGGCACCGACAATGAACTGTTTTAGTGATAGACATATTGAATGAAATTCCGTGTAAACGATATTTGATACACTCATAAAATGACGTTAGAAAGAAAACAGTGGCCCGGAAACAGCATAGATCGAACGAAGTGTCAAAGAAGTGTATAGTTTCGCTTGTATTTGGAAGATTTAAATTGATACAGGAAAGCAGAAAATGGGTTTTATGCAAGAATAGCGTTAATACACGTTTGTTACGGGCAATAACATCTGCAGTGTCCCTCGGGAATGTTGTTGCCCTCGCCCTTCGGGCTCGGGCCAACAACAGTCCCTCGGGACACTGCAGATGTTAATGCCCGACAAAACGTGTATTAACCCTCTATTCTTGCACAAAACGTGCTGCTGTAGTCCCGCGAGACAATGTATTAACAAGGCGATTCTCGTGCTCACGCGCTGTTGTTGACCGGTTTTAATTATACCTATTCGGGGCCTAATGTAAACAATGGACGCGAATGCTATAGCGTTTTAGTCTAAGCTAGGTGAACGGTGCGATTATTTTAGGTGCATCGACACTGAATTAACTGTTTTTAGTGATAGAGATGTTGAATGAAATTCCGTGAAACGGTATTTGATACAACCATGAATTGACGTCAGAAAGAAAACATTGGCCCGGAAACAGCATAAATTGAACGAAGTGTCAAATATGTGTATAGTTTTGCTGCCGTAGTTGGCTTGTATTTGGAAGAATTAAATTGATGCAGGAAGGCAGAAAATGGGGTTTTATGCAAGAATAGCGTTAATACACTTTTGTTTTCGGGCAATAACATCTGCAGTGTCCCTCGGGAACGTTGTTACCCTCGCCCTTCGGGCTCGGGCTAACAACAGTCCCTCGGGACACTGCAGATGTTATTGCCCGAACAAACGTGTATTAACCCTCTATTATTATATAGTACATATAGACCCCCATGAAGCGGTCCAGACCCCTGTGGGGTGAAAGTCATGCAGAAAGTTCATCTGGGATCTTTCTGCATGACTTTCTCCCTGCATTAAGCAGCCATCTGCCTAAACGTTTCTTCACTAAGATATCGAGCTAACGAGGTTTAACTGCATAATTTTTATGCAGTCTATTCCTCGTTAAACCGTACACTTTGCTTAATTAACTCGTTCCCTCCTAGACTATTTTAGACACAATCTCTTTGAATTAATCTACCGAAAAGGAGCATTAACTATAGAAAAGGGGAATTTTAGAATTGTGTAGTTTTGAAACCTTTGTTATAAACAGAGCATTTGCTCCTATGGAACAAATGCTCTATTTATCACAGTGGTTTCAAAAATGACTTATGCAGATGTATCAAAATGCGTCAATATGAGGAAATAGGTTACGACGGGTCCTTGTATTTTTATTGCACGCTGCCACCTTTGGAGAAAATGCTCTATTTATCACAATGGTTTCAATAAATGAGTTTTACAGAGGCGCAAAAAAGCAAAATAGCGTCAGTAAGAGATAATGTGTTAAAGATTTCGGATATGTAACAGCGCAGACCCACATCAGAGGACTCCCCAAGGTTCACATACTGATACTGATACATGTATATGCTGTTTGTAAATGGCTATTAACATGTGTCCCACATGTAAATGTTTGAAACAAAGAAACCTTCATTTGTGGTTATAAAGTAAAGTGTCCTTTTGTATCAAGTTTATCTTTACCTCTTAAATTTAACAATGTCGCACTTTTAGGCACCTGCTGACGAAGCGGTTTACAATGGAGCTGCAAATAAAACCAAGCGCACGTCAGCTCTTTGCACGCCATTAGCGAGTTCATGATAATATATGCAAACAGTGTAGTTTCATGTGAAATATAGACCAATTTGACATCTGATTAGGATCCAAACTGTTTGACATTCTGGTGATGGTTTTGAAAACATGGTAGACATTACTATTTTGAGAGTGCATATAGATCATACGTGTGTTTGCAACTGATACTTACATAGTATACAAATCGTTAAGGCTTTTCCTTTATACAAACGCGGTTCATGCATTTGCAAACAGTAGACCCAGATCAGATGGCTCCTATAGGAGCCATCTGATCTGGGTCTGCTCTGTTTGCTGAGGAAACTACAGTTAACCTCTCTTTAACGGCCACTAAATTGTGTTAATTAGTTGTTATTTAGGACAAGTGACTGCTTAAAGCAAGGTGAAAATAAAACAGAACGCTCCTATTCTGTTTTACTTTCACCTTGCTTTAAGCAGCCACCTGCCTTTAACATAAAATAATCGATGTAATTTAGTGGTCGTTATAGAGAGGGTTTGCTGTATACTATATCTGACTCTACATACTCTACCGTTGCCAAATATCCTATATACATGTTCCATTATAAAACTTCAGCTAGTACATTTTCATGGTGTCATTATTTCTTACATGAATATCGGACTGGGAAACAGTTAACCCTTTTGCTGCTATGCACGACTTGACTGGCATTCGTCAACAGCTTGGATCCAGGTGAGATGACATGTAACTATACCCATCACCAGGATCCAGACTGGTTTACACACGGTGTGACAGATCGAAGTCTAAGTTTAACCCATTACCTCATAGACTATTTTTAGATAAATCTCAGTGTGATATATAGAGCATTTGCTCCTAAAGGAGCAAATGCTCTATTTATCACAATGGCGTCACAAAGTGATATATACAGAGTCGTCAAAAGTCGTCAATATGAGGGAAACCGTCAAACAGACTTAGTGTATGTAACATGATATTTTGCGTAGAAGTCTTGAAATTGTGGTCTTGCTATAAGCTTACCACCCCTTGGTAACTTATCAGCTGTTGGTAGCATGTTAGTCATTTGTAGCATACATGCCGTTATTAGCATATCAGCTGTGGTAGTATATCAATCGTTGGTAGCATATCAGCTGTGGTAGTATGTCAGCCGTTGGTAGTCTTTCAGCCGTTGGTAGTATATCAGCTGTGGTAGTATATCAGCCGTTATTAGCATGTCAGTTGTGGTAGTATATCAGCCGTTGGTAGCATATCAGCCTTTGGTAGCATATCAGTCGTTGGTAGCATATCAGCCGTTGGTAGCATATCAGCTGTGGTAGAATATCAGCCGTTGGTATCATATCAGCTGTGGTAGTATACCAATACCATCGATAGCATATCAGCCGTTGGTAGAATATCAGCCGTTGGTATCATATCAGCTGTGGTAGTATACCAATATCATCGATGGCATATCAGCCGTGGTAGCATATCAGTTGTGGTAGAATATCAGCCGTTGGTATCATATCAGCTGTGGTAGTATACCAATATCATCGATAGCATATCAGTCGTTGGTAGTATATTATGTATGAAAGTCGTGGCGAGCAGTATTGATCAAACTGGGAAATCTCGACGTCACTATTTGACCTTTGGACTGGGGGTTTTACCATGATGAATAAGAATTCCTCTATTTTAACCCTTTCGCCGCCAATGTCGAATACATGCACCACGACAAATAGTGCAGTCCCAGATCAGACGCCGCCTTTTCAAGGTGGCGTATGATCAGGGACTTCACTTTTTGTCTCAATCCCTATTTCTACATCAGTGCTTTTGTCCGTTTATAGTTGCATTTATTTATCTCATTTCCTTATTTTACTGAATGATTAACAAACTTGGATTGCAGACGACAATTAGAAATGGTGCCGAAAGGGTTAAAAAAGTAAACCGGGAATGAACAGTCAGAAAAGGGGTATCTGTTGATAAGATTGAGTGGCATATTAATCCAGTGGTATGGGGGCAATGCTTTGATTTAAGATATTATTGATTATCTACTGTTATCTCACATTAACCCATTTTCAACTTAGATCAATAATATAAAAGATTATCGGGGCATGAATACACAAACCATTTCAGCTTAAAAAATTTGCGATTGCCATAGCATAGCATAGCAAATCTACAGGAACCGTCTGATCTGGGTCTACTCTGTTTGCAAAGGCATGGAAATAATATTTATTTATGAAGTAAAGGCTTAATTACCACCCACGACCATATTATACATGTAATATAGGCAAACAATATACATTCATAATGAAGGCGCCGCAAGAGCTTTCTTGATTACGTTGGTTCTGTATTAAGCAACCACATGCTTTTAAGATTCCTGTGTCCAATTAATATAAGGTATCTTAAGACAGGTTCTACTGTATATGCGTCATCTGCAGTAACCCCTCCAATAGAAAATGGATGTGTTCCAACTTGTACTTTGGGACAGTTCACATTTTATAATATGGGAGTTAAAGCACTACCTTCATGGTGCATACTGACATCTGTTGTAACAAAACTATTATAACAACAATAATAATAATAATAAAGACTGTATTTAACGAGAGAGCTCATTTGATAAATCAATCTTCCATGAGGCCCTCAACAGTAAAATATATAAAAATACATTTAAAACTACATACACATTTATAGATACACACATTTATATAAATCTTATATTGTAAAATGAAAGCTTTCACTTAATAATTAGCATAGCGTCTATAATATTTCAAGATGTTTGAAGCTGTAACTACAGTAGAACCCGTCTTAACCCATTACCTCATAGGCTATTTTTTGGACCCAACCTTTTTTAATTAATCTACCGAAAAGGAGCATTAATTAGAGAAAAGGAAACTTTTAGAATTGTGTAGTTTGAAACCAATGTGATAAATAGAGCATTTGCTCCTATAGGAGCAAATGTTCTATTTATCACAATGATTTCGCAAAGTGACTTTTACAGAGTCGTCAAAAGTCGTCAATATGAGGGAATGGCTTAGTGGTCATAATCAATAGGTCTAATGTTGGGCCTATGATGCCGGTTGTAGCTTAATGTAGGTCAAAAGCAATACAGACAGCTCCTATAGGAGCTATCTGCAATATGTTTGCCTTGCATTAAGCAACGACCAGCGTTTTAGACTCCTATGTTCAATAAATGAATGGCCGCTTAGGACATGTCCTATCGTATGTGTTTTGTATTATGCGCAGTTTCGAAGATCATAACTATACAACCGTCTTACACGGTTTACTGAGTAAACCATGTTCAAAAAGTAGGCAAGTAGTTCTTATTTTACTCATGTCATGGTAACTTGATGCAATTACATCTATGTGTAGACTGTGTATTTAGGTCATGACCATGTCTTGCCAAGACAACGGGAGTAAGTGGTTTCAACATCAAGTTTTATCATCAACAGTAAACATTGATAATCTCCTTGTCGTTAGTGATTCATGGTTCGTGCTTGTATACAAACATCCTGAAGTGGACCAGATTATACGAACTTCTGTT